>VSMD01012100.1:0-64561 GCA_008750895.1 Mirza zaza | reverse complement strand
CTTGAGCCCAGGAGTTTGAGGTTGCTGTGAGCTAGGCTGACACCACGGCACTCACTCTAGCCTGGGCAATAAAGTGAAACTCTGTCTCAAAAAAAAAAAAAAATTTCCCCTAATAAAATTTATTTAAATATTGCTGTTAAGAAGTGTTATCCGGTGGCTCACGCCTGTAATCCTAGCTCTCTGGGAGGCCGAGGTGGGCGGATCGTTTGAGCTCAGGAGTTCGAGACCAGCCTGAGCAAGAGCGAGACCCCATCTCTACTATAAATAGAAAGAAATTAATTGGCCAACTAATATTTAGAGAAAAAATTAGCCGGGCATGGTGGCACATGCCTGTAGTCCCAGCTACTTAGGAGGCTGAGGCAGTAGGATTGCTTGAGCCCAGGAGTTTGAGGTTGCTGTGAGCTAGGCTGACGCCACGGCACTCACTCTAGCCTGGGCAATAAAGTGAGACTCTGTCTCAAAAAAAAAAAAGAAGTGTTATCATTCTGGGTTTTTGGAGGGCTGTGCTTTGTTTTGGTTTTTGTTTTGGAGAACTTACATGTAGCTTTTTGCTGCCAAGCTAATGGTCTGATCTACTTTGGGTAGCTGTAGCAGGGTTGCCCTTTTCAAACAGAATTGGGTTTGACACCTCATTTTATCCCGAATGGAGACTGCTACTAATCCATGAGCTAGAGCCAATGCTAAGTCCTATGAAACCCACACTCTAGATTCCCTTAGACGCAGAATTCCATTCATTGCACATGGAAGGCTGGTTGGAGAGATGGCTGCCCCTGGCTCCCCAGCCTCAAACCTGCAAGTGACTCAGCTGGAGGAGGAGAGGCCTTGGAGTCCATGGAGGGAAGGGGAAAAGCGGGGAGGGACATGGGAGACACCTGGCTCCCAAGGGAACTCAGCTCAAAAGCAGGAGGCTAAGACCATGCTGTGTGTCAGTCACCAGCCTGGCAAACAATGGGTTAACTAATGCTGTTTTAATTTAAAACACTGAGAATTAAAGCACTGAGAATTGGAGACCCAAGAAAATGAGAATATCTGGCAAAATATCTTGAATTAAAATGAATCTACTTTATTCCTTTTCTCTTTTCCACAACACTTCTCCTGGAAAAACTCTTCAGTTGAAGGGTCTCCAAGGTCTTCTTGATTTTCAAAATTAATCTCTCTCCAAATCTGTTACTAGAATGTAGAGAGTGTAACTATTCCTGAATAATTTGCTTTTTCAGGGCTCTGAAGACTGGAATGTCCCTGTGTTCTCATCAAAGCTCAGCTCTCTGTAGACCAGCCTCAGAAAATATATTACATTAGAAAGGAACTGGGTGCCCTTCTGAGGCTTTGTCCCTTTCTATCTCGAATGTTTTCTCTCTAGTGTTGATACTAAAACCTATTCCATTTGTATGTAATTTTATAAATCAGAGCCATCAGCAAACTGTGTCCCTACAAAGGCCATTGTCATGGTTATTAGATGAAAAATGATCTTTGTCACCTATAATTTTTAAGTCATCCACCTTGGCCAGGCTCGGTGGCTCACGCCTGTAATCCTAGCACTCCAGGAGGCTGAGGCGGGCGGATTGCTCAAGGTCAGGAGTTCGAAACCAGCCTGAGCAAGAGCGAGACCCCGTCTCTACTATAAATAGAAAGAAATTAATTGGCCAACTAATATATAGAAAAAATTAGCTGGGCATGGTGATGCATGCCTGTAGTCCCAGCTACTCAGGAGGCTGAGGCAGAAGGATTGCTTGAGCCCAGGAGTTTGAGGTTGCTGTGAGCTAGGCTGTCGCCACAGCACTCACTCTAGCCTGGGCAACAAAGCGAGACTCTGTCTCAAAAAAAAAAAAAAATCATCCACCTTATTGGTGAAAAAAATGTAAGGCACATATATAACTCATATTTTTATATTTATCTGTCTATAAATTATACCTACTAAAATAATAGCAAAAGTGTGTCAAACCAGTATGTAAGAGTGGGCCATGCCCTTTTCTACATACGTTACATATATTAATGCTTTTAATCTTCACAGGAACCCTATCAGGTGGCTAATATTATTTTTTCATTTTGCCAACAAAGACACTAAGGCACACAGAGGGTAAGTGACGTACCCAGGGGAACGCAATCAGGAAGTGGCAGCACCAGAATCCAAGCCCTGTCCATCTGGCTCCAAAATCTGTCTCTTAACCAGTAAGTTAGTACATGAGAGACCAGAAAGAGAAAGATTGGGGCTTAGGGGCGGAGTGGAAGGGAAGAGAAGGGAAGGAAAGGGAATGAAAAAAATCACCAAAAGATAAGGTTTTTTTAAAAGAATTAGGATTTCCACCATCTTCGCCCAGCCCTGCTCCTTCCAGTGTGTATCCCCTTGCATACGCCCAGAGGTGCCTTCCCTGCCCATACCAGTTTGGAAACCATTAAATGTTGCTCCCTTGGAAGCTGGTAGAAAGCCCTTGGGGAGGGCTTGGGAGCTATGGATCCTGCAGCTTCCCCCTGGTATTCAGTGTAATCCGGGTGATTCAGGACCTGTGATGACATGAATAAGTTTATACATCACAATTGGCTGTCTAGGCGTGAACCAATGGTCTCACTGTCTTCTGGCTACATTTCTGGGTACCACTATACTGTGCTTATATTCATATTGTCATTTATTCTCTAAAGAGCTTTGCCCTGTGCTGTCAGAAAAAAAAAGAGGTGCTGAGGACTAAAGTGACCATTCGCAATATTGTCTTAGAATCACAGGAGATCCACCCGGGAGCCAGATCATGCAGAGCCAAAGAAGAAATGAGCAGCAAATGCAACAACAAACTACTATAAACGCAGTCCCTACTGGCCATCTGGGGAAAAAATTCTCATGGCGTAAGTTCTGCCCTCTCTTTCTCCACCACGATCAAAGTCAGCACCCAGGAGACTAATTGATATTTAAAAGCAGGGATGATCTTTCCAAATATCCAAACCAAGACAAAACTAAATGTATGACAGACAGTCTTGGTGAGCTAAGCAAGTCATGTGAGGATGAGGGCATCAAAAACGTTCCTGTTGCCATCTCTTGGGAGGAGAGGAAGATAACTACTAGCATTTTCCTATGTGTATTTCACATTCTTTAAATCCTCTAATCTCACAGCTTTGAACAATGAGAAAAATGGGGGATAGAGTGGGCCTCACATCATGCCTTTTACTTTCTGCAAAGCCCACATGATTGGGCCCCTGGTCGCCCTGTGACCCCTCTCGCTACTACTGTCCCTTAGTGACCACCCTTAGTCACTTCATGCCAGCTACACCGTCCCTCTTGCTGCCCGTCTAGTGCACCAAGCAAGCACCTTTCACAAGGCCTTTGCACTTGACATTCCCTCAGCCAGGAATATATATCCCCAGAAACTCACCTGTTCACTCTCTTGCTTCATTCTGATCTCTGCGTAGGCATCACCTCCTTGAAAACACCTTCCCTGGCCACTGGGTCTACAGCCTATGCTAGCACTCTATATTCCTCACCTGCTTTATTTTTCTTCAAAAGCTATTCTCTTTACCTAATATCCCATCAGACATAGATATTTAATATATTGATTTCTACCTCACCTCCCCAACAAAAAAAGGAAACTCCACAAAGATGGAAACATTCTCTAGCTGGTCCTGCAACATATCCTCAATGTCTAGAGTGGTGCCTCGCACATACTGAGCACTCGGTATCTGTATCTATTGAATGAATTCAACAAGGGGTGTATTCCAAACACAATTCCCCCTGGTTCTGAAACTCCCACTCTATTCTGCCTTGGTGGGAACAATCCACATGACGTATTATTATATTATTATGATGATGCTTGAGAAAGCATGCCCTCCCCACTCCCTCAGTTTACATATATGCAGCCACTGTCTGGAAATGCCATCCACAGCCTCAGAGTAAGGCCAAGAGCCATCGATGCTCACAACACCACTGTCATTCTGCTCTGGTTACTAGTCACCATTTAGGAAGCCTAAACGTTTCCTCAATCTCCTCTCTGCCCCAGCTCATCAACGTCCAGAGTCAAAGCTGTCATCTGATTTTTCCTTGTTTTGCCTCCAGAATGATCATACCTTGCCTGTGGATCTGTAAAACAGCAGTCCAGACTCTGCCATCCATCTTAATGACAGATAGAAATGTTTTGGTCTCTCGATCATTCTGCTAGGTGCCGTCCTAGCACGCTGGAGTGTCCACCCGCCCCCACACAAAGTTCATGCTTATGGATAGCATGGGGTTACACGCCGCAGAGCTGAGAAAGCTAGACTCTCAAAACTGAGGTGCTCCTAGGAAGGCCCTTATTTCTATTCAGCCTTTTATCTATTGGTTTGACAAAGATCTTTCCACCATCTGCTATGTGCCGGCGCTCTGGGCAGACAGTGGTGAGCAAGACAGGTGAGGCCAGTGCCTGCCAAAACCTGTTGCCTTGTCAGATGTCAGAGTCCAGCTGTCAGAAAAGAGGCACAGTCTCAAGGTTTTTTGGGGGGACTGACAAGTACTTGCTCCATGAACTCTGGCTAACTATCCCACCCTGTCACTCAAAACTGGGTTTCCTGGTCCACTGAGAATCTTAGGACCTTAGAGCTGGAAAGGCCCTTAAAGAGCAGCTCTCCTATTTACTGATGAAGACACAGAGCACCCAAGAGGTGACACCCTTTGCCCAGTGACACACAACCCACTAGGAACATGTCTCCCAGCACCTCTTCCCCACCACCCCCAGCACCACCCAATAATGAAGCCGAATGTGGTCTATTCTTTATGAAGAATTGAGAGACCTTCAAAGAAAATGCCCTACCTCTTGAGCTTTTCAGAGAGATAATAGTGCAAAATGTTCAAGCTGGTATGAAATAAACCAAAGCCATATTGGATCTTACAGAAGGATTTTATGGCAATACAAAGGCACAGACATGAGAACAGCAGGGTCCCAGTTACCAGGAACATTCCGCTAAAGCCTCCTGTGTGCCTCCTGATAAATTTCCTTTTCCCTTTTTGAAGTTTAAGTGCTCCCTTATTGAGTGGTCTTCTGATGGTCAGGAGTCCCTTCAGAAAGAAGAGCCATGCGTCTAGTGCCTGACACTCAGCATTTGTTCGATTTGGTTGGTTGGTTGGTTGGCTGGTTGATGGGTGTTTTTTTTTTTTTTTCCCTCCCTCTATCCTCTTAAAACTCCAGCCAACATACTAGGGGCTTTTTGTTCAGCTTCCTCAAATTCCCAGCAGTTTCCCTAAAGTCTGTCCCATTAAACATGAAATCCACAGAACACACACCAAGCTACTTTTTCTCTCCCCTAATAAATCAGGTAAATTACTTCCTTTGTTTTTAAGACCATTTCAAGTTCACCTTTAAGATTTTAGCTAACGTATTATTTATGTTGTGATTTAATCGAGATTTAGTCCACTTTTCAGCACAGAATCGTATCGCAATATCCCTAATTTTTTTGCTCATATTATTAAACTTGAGGAGAAAGGTAACATTTTCCTCCGACATGACACTGATCATTTCCAGATTGCATGTGTGTCTCTGTGGCTTTTTAACCCACCTGAGTTTATAAGGCCTCCTAAAATAAATAATAGTTTGTTCTGCAAAGGACTGGGCTATGTTAATAAATGCATAGGGAGATCTATGTTTATCTCCACTTTCTGAAAACATAAGAGTCTTCTACAAATATGTGTATACACAGCAGAAACCATGTGAATCTCCTGGTAAATGTTTGCCTTCACGCTCGTGGGGTATGTTGTACACCAGATGGTTTGATCAAAACAAAATCACACACACATACACACACACACACACGTTTGAGCATCATGCCTCCCTGGTTTCGGGGGATTCTTTTTTTGGCATTTTTTTCTCCTTTCATGCATGAGAAAGAATGTAGAAATAGTTAGAATAATGACCAATATGTTCTGTGTTTACTGCTGCTTTCCCTCACTAGAGATTAACTCATAAAATTTTACTCCAAATTAAACAAACTCAGGCTCTCCTTGCAGCCAGTCAAAGCTTATACTGAAGGAAATCTTGACTTCTCTCTCTGAGAGCTTGCACCGACACCCTGCAGAAAGATAGTAGAGGTTCTCTTTTCCTCTCTATGTTCTGCTGGTCCTTGGAGGGGCCAGAATACTTGTCTGGACTCTGGTCCCCATTGCACTTCATCTAGAATTATAATTGAAACTACAAAGATCACAGATAGATCTATATTTTCGAACATTAACACCTCTCCTGCTGTTTTTTAAAAAATTAGTTGATCGCTCCAGTTATACTTATTTAGAGAATTTGGACAATTAAGGATTATTATACCAACAAGTGGGCAAGAAAGCACCCTTAACTGTGGCAGAGAACTTCCAAAGATAACTGCATCTAGAATAGATTTAGGAACTCACTCACCATCCTGCCTTTTCAGCTACAATCTCTCTGGACCTGACTAGACATTGTCTTTGAGAAATCCAAATGAAAGAATGTGTATAAAACCACCCAGTTCTTTGCCTTGAGAAAAGTTCTCCATGGATATTAATTCAGGTGGGATCCCAGGCTTAAGACTGTATGCAACGATGTATGTAAAAGACCTTGAGAAAAAAAAAAAAGGCTCAAGGTCATGACCTCACCAGCCTTTCTGTCATCCTCTCCGCCTGGGTTTCACAGCCTCCAGCCCTACTGAACAACATTTTTACCTGGAAGAAGCTTAGAGAGGATGTTAAGTTTAAAGGGGCATTTATAAAGATCATGTGATGCAAGCCTCCTGCTTCCTACTCTTAAAGCTCTGCTTATTTTCAAACGTGCCCGCCTGGAGCCATGGGTGTGTTTTTGTGTGGTCCCATTCCCGTTTTATGGATTGTTCGTGTACCCTGGAATCCCTGGGATACTTCAATCACGAAAATTACCAAGTGCTGGGGCCTTTCGGGTTGACAAGACTGCCTTCCTTTCTCTCTAAGCTGGGTTGTGTTTGTTTACACAGGATATGTACTCCTTCTTAACGTTCACTGTTTCAACATCCACTTAGATAGCTCCATAAAAAAAATAGGTTAAAAAAATTAAGAAGGGAGGCAAGAGAAGGAAAAAGAAAATACATCTTTAGATTCCAACCAAGAATTTGGTTCAGAGCAAACTTGGAAAATCAGAGGATGTTTTTCTTTGCATCGCTGAAACAATGCTGTGCTTGTTCTCGCCAGGCAACAAGGAGTACCCCAGTTTGGATCAGTGGGTCACGTTGTGCAAAGTGTTTTTCCTGTTTAAACTCTGTGCTTTCTTAAATGTTATCTTTTCAAAAGAAAATTAGATAACCCTGTGTCCCCAGACTATATCCTATTTGTTTGAACAGGAAATGCTAATATTTTTCTACATGTTTTATATCGTTGTCAGTGGGCACTCAGTTTGGTAATTAAGACAGGCCCCTTTAGGCTCTGGGAATCTCGTTGGCTGTCTTCCAAAAGCCAGGAGTTTCATGGTGACTTTGAATAATCATCTCCACTGCTATAGGAATTACCTATATTATTTCCAAAAGAAAGTTAGAGTTATCTTTTCTGTATTTAATTGATTTATCTTCAAACGTGTCATTTCATGAGAGTTTTCCTTCTTAATTTCTCTTCTCTTTACCTCCACTCCCATGTTACTTTTGCTTTCTAACCAGCCCACCACCAAATCAACTCCCCAAATTCCCTGCAACCTCTATTTAAAGGCCATGTTTAATTCATCATTACCCCCAAGGATCTCAGCCCCATTCGTCTGTGTCTACATTCCCATTAGTCTAAGGCAACGCCTGTTACCCCAGAGCCCCACCCCAACCGTGACTAGAGGCTCCGCCTTCCCACAAGTCCCCAGTTGTTTTCAGGCCCCTAACTGACATCCCAGGAGGGAGGAATAGCTGGAGGAACACATTACTGAAACAACAGAGTCCCCATTCAAGAAAGCTCTCTACTAAGACACATCAAGCAAGTCCTCCATAAGCAGCACTGCCTCACCCAAAATTTTTAAAAGTAAAGCTTGTTATTAGCATCCCAATCTCTATTTTCCAGTACCTTCTCTTCAAACACACATGTTTAGGTTCCCAATGCCATTTTGCTTCCTCCTGTGCAAATCTGCTCCTAGAAAATCTAGCATCAGGCATTCATAACTTAAACTTAAGTTGGTGTGTTCTCTCTCCCAAGGGTACTTCGATTCTGAGCCCCACATCTAACTACAGAATGAAGACTTGTCCTCTCCTAATCATGTTTCAGTCATCAGTGCTCAGATGGAAGAGGTAATACTTGGGCAACAAGACATACTCATTGTCACTAAAACATAGCACACAAGTTGTTTGCTGCTCCATTGGAACAAGTAAGGCTTCTTCTAAAAACCCTGCAAGTCTGTTTAAACCCAAAGCTTTAAACCCGAGAACCTTCCATGGTAAATAATAACACTCCCCTCCTGCTGCTCTTTAATTAAACCAATACCCTTAACTATACTATACACCTGGAAAATACAAGTGAATAGCATTTATGCCCACTGTTAAGTAAAAAAAAAACAACAGTGAGCAGAGGCAGGTTAATTGTAAGCAATGCAGCTTAAGCCTCAGGGCCCTTCCCTTACACAGGTCCTTTCCCAGACCTCAGCAGTCAACCTAACAATTTTGTATTCATAATTTTATATTCTTATAAAAGAGGGCCCCAGAATTGTAAAAGCTTCAGGTCCCACAAAACTTAGATCTACCCTGTTATAGACTGAATTTTGTTCCCCCAAAATTCATATGATGAAGCCCTAACTCCCAATGTAACTATATTTGGAAATAGCACCTTTAAAGAGGTAATTAAGGTTAGTCATAAGGTTAAGTCATAAGGGTGAGACCTTGATCCAATATAACTGGAAGAGACACCAGGGATGCATGCACACAGACAAAAGGCCATTTGAGGACATAAAGAGAAAGCCTCCATCTACAAGCCAAGAAATGAGGTTTCAAAAGAAACCAAACCTGACTACACCTTGATCTTGGACTTCTAGCATCAGAACCAGGAAACAATAAATTTCTATTGTTTAAGCCAACGAGTCTGTGGGATTCTCTTATGACAGTCCTAGCAGACTAATTAGATACCAATTTTTAACTTTTCACTAGCAAATTTTGTTAATAACAACATTCACTGTTAACCGGAATATAGTGAAACAGGAAATCTCATACATAGTCAAACATACATTGCTGATAGAACATGATTCAACACAACTTTTTGGAGAGCAAGTTTAAAATAAGTATTAAGAGGCATAAAAATACTCATTTTCATTACCCCAGGAATTCTTCTGGCACTCTGTCCTGAAAAAATAACTCAAAATATTTTAAGAACTATATACACAATAAAGTTCATTGAAAATATTTACAATTCTTGGCCGTACCTGGACACGCCCCCTCCCACAAATCACAAGTTGTGGGGCTCTTAGGTTTCTGGAGAAATCTGCCAGAGACTTGTGCAGAGTCTCAAATTTAACGACACATCTATGTATGAAATTGTATTGGTTTATTTGCACAAATGGCTGCAATAGTTCTTTCCATACCTGCATACACGCCTCTTTGCCATGTGATATTTCTGTTCCACCCCTCAAGAGGTAGAGTCTATTTCCCCATCCGTTGATTTGAGTTTGGCCACATGACTTGGCTTTTGGCCTATGGAACATTAGCAAATATGATGCACACAAAAAATAGGATGCAAGGAAAGAATGCTGGAAAAATGCTTGTGTGTGAATATTGCTTTCTCTTCCTGTACTTGAAACCACGACACCACCAGGCAAATGAGCACAGTCTAGCCTGGTAGAGGAGTCCCATGCTGAAAAACCAAGGCACTCTGGCCACCAGCCTGCCAAGCCAGCTATGTGATCAAGTCTGTCCTAGACTCTCCAGCTCCAAACGAGTTGGCCCAGGCCAGAACTCTCCCAGCTATCTGAGCCAGGCACAGAACCATGAGCTAAATAATAAATGTTTATGGTTTTAAGCCTCTGAAGTTTGGATAGTTTGTTATGCAGCAAAAATTAACTAGTACAATAATTTCCCCTAGAAAATGCATAGGGGACAAGTAGAGAATAGACAAACTATGTTAATATCTTGATATTGAGCCATCAGTTCATGGACTAGTTGGCTGGCTCCTGGACTCCAACCTTGTCACTCAGATTCCCCAAATGCTTCATTATAATCACTAATTACCACATGCCATCAACCTTCAGAATGCTTGAGAATACCTAAAATCTTGAATGATTAATCTGCCAATGCCCGTGGTCTGGTTTAGTTTAAGACTGGAAGTGAGCAGAATGTTCTACATTATAAGCTTTCCTTCCATTAAGCCACTTAAAATTATGGCTGTGAAGACAATGTAGATAATAGAAACACGGGAAATACTTTCATGCAATATTAAATGAAAAGAACAAGATACAGAACTGTCCTTAAATTATGACTACAAATATATAAAGAAAAATGGCTAAATAGTTACACTGAGGAAAAAGACTATAAAGAATTATGCCAAAATACATTAGTAGCTGCCTTGGGGTATTAGATTATGGGTAATTTTTTTCTTTTCAATATTTTTGTAAGATTATCTTCATAATTAACTCTATTCATAACTTTAAAAAATTAATATATAATAATTTTAAAAATTGAAACCTGGTTAGGGATAGAACCAATTGGTTTGCTTTGTAATTTTTAACCGCAAAGATTCTCTCTGCTAGTTTATAACCATAATTTCCCAGAAGATGAAAATGACTGTAGTCCTGATTTATTTGGATCTTCCTAATAGTGCACTGGAGTTTTGCATAAATCTGTTTAAAACCAATTTAAAACACCTTATGAGACCAGGACAAGTCCAATTTCACTAAATTAAAAATTGTTGAAGCCTCGTGGGTGAAACCCACTCTGCTTCAGACCTAAGCTACATACAGAGGCAAAAATCACATTGTCACCATTTTAGGCCTTAACTATCCTAAAAAGTGGCTCTAGACCAGTTACCCAGCTTGGAATGAGCAGACCTTAGTTACTCCCCAGAGAAACTATCGTATAAGCC
This sequence comes from Mirza zaza, assembly GCA_008750895.1. NCBI lineage: Eukaryota > Metazoa > Chordata > Mammalia > Primates > Cheirogaleidae > Mirza > Mirza zaza. Next base: position 53,589 of record VSMD01012100.1, on the reverse strand, counting down.
TGAAACTTCTGCTAATGAGTATGTATTTATACCCACGGCCAGGAAGGCATTGAGAGAGAAAACGATAATAAAATCAGACTGTTTAAGTGCTTTTTTTGTGACTCCCTCTTGGATAATCTCTTTAAAAACAGCAATTCCTTTGACTTTTGACCTCTGCAAGCCCCTATTTTTGAGCCAGTCTTCCTTCATCTCACATCTGCCATTGCACGATGTGCCCAAATGAGCGAAAACGTGGATTTCATCTCCAAGATATTTTCTTGTAAAACTGAAACGGAAAGGACTCTAGTCAGTATGGGCTCCAACCTCCCCTAAACCATCACCATAGATTTCCCACATCACTGCAGCCAGCTTAACATAAATTCTTAGGAGAACCGTGTCAGTCTCTGTTAATAAACATGTTCCAGCATACAAATTCAATCACATTATGAAATCTAATATGTCAAATAGCAAAACCATAACACAGAAAGTTCACGTAATTAGAATATTAAACAACTGCCAGTCAGTTGTAATACTTTCAATCCCACACCAGCCAATGGCCAGGTAGTATGTAAAGGAGCAGGATTCAGTTGACATTATGGCTTTGTCGGCTGGCGGGGGAGGGGAGATCCCTGTCACCCACTCACCAACCGCCACACCAAGGTGATTCCAAGAGCTGAACTTGATTCCAGGAAAAGATCTGTCCTGACAAAAATGGTAAAGAAACTAAACTCTATAAAATTTCAAGCCAGGGCTGGGCACAGTGACTCACGCCTGTAATCCCAGCACTTTGGGAGGCTGAGACAGGAGGATTACTTAAGGCCAAGAGTTCAAGACCAACCTGAGCAACATAGCAAGACCCTCATCTCTACAAAAAATTTTAAAAATGAGTTGGATGTGGTGGTGTGCACCTGTAGTCCTAGCTAATCAGGAGGCTGAGGCAGGGCTGTCTCTTTGAGCCTGGGAGTTTAAGGTTGCAATGAGCTATGACAATGCCACTGCACTGTAGCCTGGGCAATAGAGTGAGACCCCTGTCTATAAAAACAAAAAAAATTCAAGCCAGAACTTTAACCATTTGCCAATTGCCGGTTTTTACTCACCAGATACTGTACCTCTGCCCAGCTGAGTGCCAGAATTTTAAGGCTTCAGAGGTGGACAGGAACCCTCCAAAAAAGGCTTGGCTTGTACAGCAAAGGTCAAGCAGCATTATTCATAGTAGCCAAAAGGTGAAAACAACCCAAATGTCCATTACAGACAAATGGATAAACAAAATGTGGTATATACATACAATGGAATACTATTCAACCTTAAAAAGGAATGAAGTTCTAATTTATTTGAATTCTAGTAATATTGCACCAGAGTTTTGGGTAAATCGGTTTAAACCCAACTTAACCCACCTTATGAAACTGAGACAAGTCTAACCTCACTAAATTAGAAATTGTTGACACCTCCCGGATGACGCCCAATTTGATTCACATCCAAGCTAAGTACAGAGGCAAAAATCATACTACTTCCTTTTTAGGTGTGACAACATGGAAGAACTTTGGAAATACTAGGTGAAGAGAAATAAACAAGACACAAAAGGAGAATATTATATGATTCCACTTCTATGAGATACCTAGAATAAGTAAATTTATAGAGATAGAAAAGAGGCTACCAAGGGCCAAGGGCAGGGAAGAATGGGAAGTTAATATTAATAGGTACAGAATTTCTGTTTAAGATAATGAAAAAGTTCTGGAAATTGATAGTGGTGATGGCTGCACAACATTGTGAATGTACTTAATGCTACCTAATTATACACTTCAAAATGGTTAAAATAGCTAATTTTATGTTATATATACATTTACAATAAAAAAATTTGAAAAAACTTAAGGATTGACAGATCACATATTTGGGATAAAAAGAATTGAATACTACTTAAACTATACTGTGTGGCACGCTTCTGTCTTGCTACACTTATCTTTTCAGTCTTCATTAGCAGAACTTCTTCATCACTTCACATAGTATCGCTTATTTTGCAGATAAGAAAGCTGAAAACTAATATCTGGAGACAAACAATAAATTGCCCAAGTGCATCCCCAAGTTGGGCACTAGATTGAGGACACCCTTGTTTCCATCCTATCTTTTAGCCAATGATCTTGTATCTCATAACTTCAATGTTATAAGACACTTACATTATGTTATAAAGAAAGAATATGTGTTCCTAATTTAAATGTTATTTCTCTGCTTTCCACATAGCCAAAGCCCACAAATGAAGAAGGTACTTTGCCATCCACAGATCACATGCTCAGTAAGCAATTTTTTGTCATCATTAAAAACAATTTATTACAGCTAGGCATGGTGGCTTACGCCTGTAATCCTAGCACTCTGGGAGGCCGAGGTGGGCGGATCGCTTGAGCTCAGGAGTTCGAGACCAGCCTGAGCAAGAGTGAGACCCCATCTCTACTAAAAATAGAAAGAAATTAATTGGCCAACTAAAAAAAAATAGAAAAAAAAAATTAGCCAGGCATGGTGGCACATGCCTGTAGTCCCAGCTACTTGGGAGATTGAGGCAGAAGGATTGCTTGAGCCCAGGAGTTTGACGTTGCTGTGAGCTAGGCTGACTCCATGGCACTCTAGCCCAGGCAACAGAGTGAGACTGTCTCAAAAAAAAAAAAAACAAACAAACAATTTATTACTCACAAATCTGATACCAAGAAAGACAATAGTCATCCAGAAAGAAACATAAAAACAACCAGATGGAGATTCTTGATTTTGTTATTTAAAGAAATACATAGCAAATGATAATCCCTTAGCAACAGATTATTTGAAAGAAGATAAAGATGCTTGGAGCCACAGATGATAACTAAAAAGATCACTAATGGTCCACAAGGATCAGAAAGCATGTGAACTTAAGGACTGTTTTCCAAATCTACGTTTGACAGCTCGTTAGGGCTGAAGACGTGTGAGCTAATAAAGGGGGACTACATTCACTCATGTGGGAAGGTTTTAACGTCTGCTTCTCACTCACTGAAACATGAGTTTCCAGACTCCATATATTCTATTTGCCCAGACTTGCAAAGAAATGTCTTTTCTAAGGTCAATTCTAAACACCTCGAGATGGACCAGAGCACTTTCCCAAAGTGTTCTCCAGGGAATTTGAGTGCTAAAAGATGTACCCCAAGGAGAGTGTTCTGTGGTCAATTAATTTGAAAAATTCTGCTAAATAAAATCTCCCACTTGAAGATTTACTTTGCACTTGATCATTTTAACATCTCCCTTTCCTGTAAAAATATTAGCCACTCCTCAATTCTGCTGTGCTTCTACGTGGGAGGAGTGTACTTCCTGGACCCACGGGGAAGGTTGACCAGGGGCCTTGCCTTAGCCTACGGGGTGTGAACTAATAATATGTACACCACATCTAAGCAGAAGCTTTAAATGTGCTTGAAAGGTAGGGGTCGACCTCTTTTTTTCCTGCCCTCTGCCATAAGAAGAATGTTCCAAGTAGGGGCTGCTCCTTCAGCCTACATCCTAGAATGGAAAGAAGCGTGGGAGCCCAACAGAGCCTGGCAGACCTAGAGCAAGCCAGGGCTGACCTGCAGATCTGGAAGCAAGAAGTAATGTTAGGAGAAGCTTTCAGGCCTGGAAGATAATGAAATACCTGCTATTCCTGGAGGATCTACTAGAAAATGAGACATGTTCAACCATGAGATGACATGGGGAACTTTGGCAAAAAGACTGATGGTGAGTATTTAATATGTTAATATATAACTGTAGAGCTAGGATTAAAACAAGGATGAAGACATGAATAAGTATGTAAATATTATAGTTATGACATAGTAAATAAGTTGGCGTTCTTGGGGAGCCAGGGTTCTAACTGTAAAGAAAAGAAATACGAAAACAGAGTGGGGACAGCAAGGAAGAACCTTATGGAATTTATTGGATTGGAATTGGAAGTGTCAATATAAACTCATGATGTCATTAAAATTTTTTAATTGTTTTTAAATCCTAAAAACTATTACAACCCATTTAGGTGTGAACACACCTAGCACCCTAGTTTTGGTTTCTAAATACCGTTGCTAACTAAAAGGAGTCAAGGCTCCTTGGAGAAATGGTTGGTTCCAGGGTTCGGATGGGGAAAGTAAAGATGAGTCTGGAACATTTTGTCATGCCAGAAAGTAAGGAAGTACTCAACAGAAATGTTAGCAATATGACAAAAGAACACAGGAGCCAATTTGAAAGGGTTCCTACGGGCTAAACCTGGGGAAATTTGAGCATCAAAACAAGTAGATTTAAATCTATTAAACAAAATAGGAATTTATAAGTAAAAGATTAAAGAAAGAGAGAGAAAACTCTTCCTTAAAGTTGAATGCAGACTAACAAATGTGAAAGGGGTGGGCCCACTCTGGATCTAAGCCTCCACTCACCCCTTTTGCCCAGGCCACCTTGTCCGTGTCACAATCTGTACACTTGTATGCACTGGCCCTGGGAAGCAGAAAAGAGCCCCTCATCAACCAGAAGTGTCTGAAAAAGATAGACTGCATAAGAGACGTTTTTACAATTAGAGGAGCCAAAAATAAATAAACATACAAAGAAAGAAAAATAAAGCAATGGGGCAACAGAATAAGGGGTGATGAAAAGACCCAGCACATGGAACATTGGGTCCCAGAACTACTGACAACAGAGAAGGGAGCTGATGACCAAGAAGCAGAAGACCACCCTGCAATTCCACAGCCCTTGAACCCACAGAGCAAGACTAACAACTGTGCAGCGTGAGCTGCCATCACTCTGCCTCTTGAATCATCACAGATATATCAGTCATCGGTCATGGAGCTTTTTCCAACTGCTCCTGGATGCATCCTCAGAATCTTTCTCAACACAACACCCCACTGGTTTTTCATCCAAGGCAAAGGACATCTTCTCTCTGTGTGTGAGAGCTTTATGAGGTTGAGGGGTAGGGAGTGGAAGAAATCAAGGAAGGAGAGCCTCTAATGCTGGTTCTCAGTTCATTGTCTGTGTCAGTGACAGACCTAAACCACGGACTTTTATAGTAAAAGAGTACAGAACATTTTAGAGTTTTCCACCCAAACAAGTATGATAATTTTAACAATTATAGCAATCTGGTGTTTTTAAAGGTTGATTCCTTCACAGCTATAAAGAATTCATTCTCTAAGCATTGAATTCAGAAAGCTTGAATTTAACTATGAAATGTGAAAATAAGCATGCCTAACTTTTACTAAATCTACCTGTGGCACTGGGAATTTATAGTCTTATCTAAACCAAATGCCAATTAAAAGCTGGTGTTCAACTTCTACACTTCCATTTAAGAATCAGCAGTTTAGAGCGTGAAGGCTCCAAGGGAAATAAAATTCCACCAGTTTTCCCATGATCCCTAACGTCACAGAAGGCTGGAACTGTTAGCTAAGAGCACGAGCATCTTAGGGAAATAGAATGAGAATGACGCAGATGAGTTTTAGAGTTTTCACACTAAGGCTAGGCTGTAGTCCCGTTTTTCCCAAGCCCAGCTTTCCGGGCATCAAAGCCCACATTTATTTGCATGTCTTCTCTAAGATTACAGAATCTCCTACAAAAAGCACAATTTGGTGACTTAAGATGAAAATTGACCTGGGGACTCATGCATTAAGCTAGAGGAAAGGTTGGCAATCTTGTTCTGCAAAGAGCCAGATAGTAGATATTGTCACCTTTGCAGGCCCCAGTCTCTGTCCAACTACTCAACCCTGCTGTAGTAGAGGGAAAGCAGTCTGTAAACAAATGGGCATGGCTGTGTTCCAGTAAAACTTTATTTACAACAGCATGCTTGGACCTGGATGGGGGCCACAGCCACAGTTTGCTGAGCCCTGGTCACAGTTTGCTGAGCATAGCGTGCAGTTGAGTTGCAAAGTGGTTTTCCAGATGCAGCTGCCAACTTCCACCGCACCCTTGGTAAAAAAAAAAAAAAAAAAAAAACCCTTTCCTTCTGGTAGTTCCTAACAAGCCTTTGTTTTAAAATCCAGGGGGGATGTTTCTGTGCTAATGGATACATCACTGCCTCCTGATTTCTTATTTACAAAGTATCATAGGAACTACTGGGATTTAGCCTCCCAGCAACCTCTCAGCGCAAGCAGAGCCTGGAGGCTCCACTGAAAAGGCTCCTAATGCACAATTAAAATGTCATCACTGGAGATGCTTTCTTGCACCCTGCACTTGAGTTTGCTAGAAAAGTTCACGTTTGCCTTTTCATTCCTCACCCTGAGTTCTGATGGCTTCAGGCCTTTAGCATGGGCCATATTTAAATTGTCAAGAGATGTCAACAAGCTGTGAGGGACAGCCTCACACTGGCAGCAATTACTAGAGGGCAATGATCAATGGGAGTCTTTTGTTAGCATTGCAGGATCACCACTGGCTCAGGAAGTAAGTGTCCCAGTGGTTTAGGTGAAAGCTGAAATGGACAAGCAGTTTCACCCTTGCTGCTCAAAAGCCACAAACCTACACTTACCCCATTAATTATTCCTGCCCAAAAGACAAGGGCTGTTACTGCCGTCAGCTGAGGAGAGGGGCTGGCCAGAGACTCACAGAGGTTCTATTTACAGCGCCAGGAAATGCATCCTTCTTGCTTTCCGGGAGAGAGTGATTGCTTTATTCCACTGTGATTCCATCTGTAAACAGGTAAAAGCCGCATAACAGCCGTTTGGAAATGCAGGGTTTTGAAACTTTGGTCATGTTTTTGGAATTCAGAGATTATATCTAGCTGGCACAATGACCTGATGAACTTCTGCAACGTGGAAGAGATGCCCTTTAAGATCCACAATGCTTATGTGGGCTTGGTCTTCTGCCTTGCACTTTTTATTATTACACCTTCTTGCTTTAAAGTCACGTGCCTTGCACAAAAGAATCTAGAGCTGGAAGTTGAAAGTAAGGTCTGCTCAGGCCCTCCTTCCACCCTAATTTCCATAAAGATCACATGTACCTAAGAGTTATTCTTTCAAGGAAGGTAAAGTAGGCCAGGCGCGCTGGCTCACACCTATAATCCTAGCACTCTGGGAGGCCGAGGCGGGCGGATTGCTCAAGGTCAGGAGTTTGAAACCACCCTGAGCAAGAGCAAGACCCTGTCTCTTCTAAAAATGGAAAGAAATAAATTGGCCAACTAAAAATATATAGAAAAAATTAGCTAGGCATGGTGGCGTATGCCTGTAGTCCCAGCTACTCGGGAGGCTGAGGCAGAAGGATTGCTTGAGCCCAGGAGTTTGAGGTTGCTGTGAGCTAGGCTGATGCCATGGCATTCTAGCTCGGGCAACAGAGTGAGACTCTGTCTCAAAAAAAATAAATTAAAAAAAAAAAAGGAAGATGAAGTCAAAATCCCACTTTCACTTGATACCATTTTTTCTCGATTTGCCCACACTTTTCTCCTAGTTAAATGCCACCTCCTCCAGAAAGCCTTGTCCCATGTAAAAAGCTGGAAGTGATTTCTCTTGACTGACTTTCCATAGGAATTTCCTACACTTCTCCAACACACCGTCTGCAGGCAGGAATGCCTCCGGGCCTCAGTGTACACAGCCTCACCTTCATCACCTTATCTCCACCCCTTGGGAGCAGGATACAGGTCTCATTCCTCTGTATCGTCTTCACGGGGCCCAGGACAGTGCCTCAAATGAAGTAGGGGCTCAATAAATGCAACACAAATGAACAAAGTAGCTCCTGCTGCTGTCTCTGAGACTCAGGGGACCGTCATAAGCACAAATGTTTGGCATTATCAGTCACCATGTGCTTGCATTTGACTTCCCCTCCAATTAAGATTAGAAGAACACAAAAGTCCTCTGCTTCCTTGATAAAAAGAAAAATTCAAACAAAAATCAATGTCCAACTTTTCTGTGGGGAGGTGAAGAACAGTGAACACATGGAAAGCTTTATGAATTAAATCCCAGAGAGAAACAGTGCTATTGCAGAAAGGAAAACAGAACGCCATCTGCACAATGATCTTGTATTATCATCTTGCTTGTACCCAACAGGGTCCTACACTCAGAATAGCACTGGGCTTTAAAGTCAGCTGGAAGATATGAGAGAAGCCAAAGTGAGTTGGCTACACCAGGATCCCCTCTGATCACCTCCTTGGCGGCTCAGCAGACGGCCCCCTGCATGCTGGGTCAGTTTCTCACCCCCTAGACAAGCGTCCTCAAACTACGGCCCTCGGGCCACATATGGGACGCCTAGCACATTTATCAGGCCCTCTGGGTGTTTTTGCCGCCACTGCCTGTCCTGCTTAGCAGCTGACTCCTCCAGGGCCAACAGTGCGCACTCTCCAATGGTCTGAGGGACAGTGAACTGGCCCCCTGCTTAAAAAGTTTGAGGACCCCTGCCTGGAACATCCACTTAGAGGAAAATTCCCACCAAATTCCATAGGCTGGAAAGCTGGCATGCTGTCTCGGGATGAGAACAGATAATGATGTCTGAGGCTGGTTTCCAGCGAGACTTTCATGGAGGAAGTTTGCTTCTGAGCATCGACACTTCTCTCCCAGATCTTTGAGTAGCGGCATTCCACTGGGCCCCCCAAGGAATGTTTCCCATTTAAAAATTGGCTTTGTGGAGAGGTAATTATGTCCTAGGGTAAATTTCTAATATAAGAAAGGACAGCCATTTCCATACTTGAAATGACACCATTTAACTTTATAGCCGTATCTTTCCTCAAGTAGTTAATTTTTAGATGAAGGGCTTGACTGTCTATTTTTACTACCTGTAATCTGGTATTCTGTAACTTTCACAGCTATGGCTCTTCATTTCTATGTGAAAAAAATCCTGGAGATTATCAGGAGTGTAGTTGCAACCATTCAGTCTTAGCTACAAGGTCTGAAGATTTATGACAGGAGGGAGATACTTGCTTCCCGACAGAGTTTGTTGTGAATCGAGTCCTAGGGTGACTGAACTGCAGGAAGTCGCCTTCATGATGTTTTACTTGCTGCATGGGTTTGGCATAACCTGAATTGAGAGTAACTATTTCTGACTTAAGATGTATATAAAAAGATTGCCATCCTCTGGCTCAGTTTGCAAACCTGCAAAATGGAAATAACAACGTTTACTTACGTCATATGAAAAGCTACAGTTTACAGTTGAAATTTTTATCTTATAATGATGAAATGAAACTGAATGATAAAAAAGGTGTGTTATTACCATAATAGCCAAAACACCAACAGAATGCAAGATGCAGGGAAACAGGCTATATTTGTAGAGAAAAGAGATAACGATGCCTCCATGAACTTTATTCAGAGGGAAACAAAAAGAGTGGAAAGAGTTAAAAAATGTGGTTTTTTTAGCTAAATAGATGATAGAAGAAAAACAGCAGTGACATAAACCTTGGCAGAGTCTTCTGCTTCCTGTGGACCTGGGGACCAAGGAGTTTCATCAGACTGGTCAACTCCACCAATCACATGTCTTCATCTTCCACTTCTGACAAAGTCAGTTTGATCCTGGGAAAGACTTATTCGCCAGTGGCTCTATCTATCAAAGACAGTGGTTCTTAACCTATTTGGCTTAAAGTTTCCTCTGCAAACCTGGTAAAAATCTATGGCTCCTGTACCCAATTGAAATGCATATAGGCATATCATCATAACAACAGCAACCATTATAATAATAACATCTAATACTGAGAGAGCACTTTGGGGCCAGGCCTTGTGTGAAATGCTTGATACGCATTTTCTCATTTAATCTTCGCACTAACCCAATGCACCAGATATTATTCCCCCCATCTTATAAATGACTAGAAAAGCCTGGAGAGGTTAAGGAACTTAGCCCCCCATGCAAAAATGTACTTACAATGGAGTAAATATGTTGAGGCCTTCCATGGACCACCAAGCACATACCCCAGGTTAGGAACCCGGCCCTCTGCACACAGAATAGGGGCAAATAAGACGTCCTAAATTCAGAGCTCATTCCAAAACATCAAAAATATATATGTGCATGTGTATGTGTATATATATATATGAATCACCATGTCTACAAATCAACTACCATTTTCATTTCTGAAGCAGCTCTCTAAAGTTGCTTAAGACTGGTGAACCGTTTCATCTCTGTCCAGCTCTGCTACCTGATAAGATACTAACATCATATGTTTACACCACACCTCCACTCATCAAATAAAAGTTGCACTCCGTCACTATGAGCTTCTGCAATGACCCTGGGGAGGTGTCATATAAAGTGCTACCAACCAGCAGACAGGTTCACAGTCCCTCAACTGACATTGGTAATGAATAACATATTACCTGGGGCCTTGAAACCCCTCTCAGACCCATTACTGATGACCCTTTCTGTCACTGGGCTGATCTCGGGCTGGTGTTTAATCATAGGCCTGCAATGACAACAGAGGCCTGGAGCTGGATTTTGCAGAAGGGTCTGGGGGGAAAGTAATTAACGTTAAGTGCTGTGGAGGAATCCTGAGAGAAACTGCCAGGCGGCTAGGCCTTTTGGCAGCCAACATCCAGGTGAGGTGGTATTGATTCTGGCGGCAGGTGGCGCTGGAGAGGCTCCCCAGGCTGCCCTAAGCCAGCTGCCCCCAACCTTTTTGGCTCCAGGGACTGGTTTCATGGAAGACAATTTCTCCATGGACGGGGCTTAGGGGGAATGTGTTTCGGGATGACTCAAGCACATTACATCTATTGTGCACTTTATTTCTATTATTATTACATTGTCACTTGCCACTCACTGATAGGGTTTTGATATGAGTCTTCAAGCAACTGATTTATTATGGTCTCTGTGCAGTCAAACCTCTCTGCTAATGATAATCTGCATTTGCAGCTGCTCCCCAGCGCTAGCATCACCGCCTCAGCTCCACCTCAGATCATCAGGCATTAGATGCTCATAAGGAGCTGCAACCTAGATCCTTCGCTTGCGCAGTTTACATTAGGGTTTCCGCGGCTCACTTCCTGCTGAGCAGCCCAGTTCCTAACAGGCCACAGACCACTACGTGTCTGCAGCCTTGGGGCTTGGGGACCACAGCTGAAGCCATCTGGTCCCCACAGGCTTGCTGAAGAGAACGTCAGCATCTCATCAATCGTCCAAAGGCAAGCTCAACCTGAAGAAGTCGGCCTTCCCTTCAGGCTTCCAGGGCGACTGCTCAATGGCAAAGCAGCTTTAGAAGGAGGACGACGCCTATCAGTATGTGTTCCCCCCTCCTCCTTCCCGACAATAGACCTTGAAGTCCAGGTGGTAAACTACGAACCCCCTCTGATCAGGAGAAATTGTCAGGGGAAGTTATCTAGTCCCTAGATTGTGGGAATCTGTAATGAGCTGGCTGCAGCCCTCCAAAGGTGAGCTTTCCAGCTAACACAGAGCTGAGTTCTATGTCATACATGTGTGCTCATTCCCTACCCAAATTTAGTGACCTGACACCTGGCCAAGAAAAAAAAAAAGTGAATGTAAAAAAAAAAAAAAAACTCAGAAAATATCAGACAGATGTAGCATGATAGAGTTTCTTTAAACTACAGTGGATGCAAGAAGTTAACCATGATCAGCCATTTCATCCAGCATGAAAAATAAATTACCCATGGAAAGCCAAGACACTTTTTCAAAGCACCATCCTGGAGTTATTTACCATCATCCAATTTTCCAAACAAATCAGCTGTTGATTTGTTTATTTGTTACACAACCAGACCACATATGGCTGATGAAAGCAGTCAGATGGTGGCAGAGTGAAAAGAGTATTCAAAAATAAATCTAACCAAAGAGAAAACATACTGTGAAAAGAGCAGGACTCAGGCACACCTTCAAAGTCGTGTTATTCTATGCTATTCATACCACTTTCCTTATTTATGTAAAACAATTTTTGTTTTCTTTTCCAGAAAGAATGCTGCCAATCGCCAGAGGCAGACATGTTTATCAAGCTGTGTATCTTGAAGTCTGACATAAAATCTGTGGCCTTTGGTACAGCTGAAAAACACTCTGTCAACACCACGGAGAGAGCAAGCCCGTGGTGCTGGCCTCAGCCCAAGGAGAGCAGGGGAATGGACAAAAATTTGACTCGAGGCCAAAAATTACAAGACGAGGGAAAGTCAGACTTGAGGCGAACAAACCTTTTCCATCGAGTCTGTTTAATATCTCGTGTAAGCATCCAAACCACAAATCGGTCAGTGCTTAGGTGAAAAGACGAGTTTTTCTCCCTTTTGAAAAGCTATTTTGCTTAAGCTCCTATGAATACATCAATTATATTAGCCCTGAGAGTGGCTGTCAGTGCAACGTTAAAAGGTCCGCTATTTTTCAGACTGTCCGCGTCAGAAACAAAACACCCTTCAAACTCCCTGCCCTGAATTGCTTGGGCCAAAGAGAGCTCAAGAGAAAAAAGCATGAACTCTGCATGATTGAGAGAAAGAAGAGCCACTGGCTTTAAGTAAACTTGTATTCCTGTTTACAAGCTTAATAAAATCCCACCAGCAAGAGTGTACCTTCCAATCCTTCAAGGAAAATGGCTCTTCTTCTTTTTCTTTTTTCTTTTTTTTTTTTGTGCCCCTGGTAGAGTGCCGTGGCATCAGCCTAGCTCACAGCAACCTCAAACTCAAAATCCTGGGCTCAAGGGATTCTCCTGCCTCAGGCTCCCAAGGAGCTGTGACTACAGGCATGTGCCACCGTTCCCGGCTAATTTTTTCTATTTTTAGTTTTTTGGCTAATTTCTTTCTATTTATGGTAGAGACGAGGTCTTGCCTTGCTCAGGCTGGTCTCGAACTCCTGATCTCAAGCAATCCTCTCTCCTCGGCCTTCCAGAGAGCCACCGAGCCTGTCTGAAAATGGTTCTTTTCTGACAGAAAGTGTCAGAGAGCCCCTTTGCCCTCCCGGCCATCTGTGCTCAGAGCTTTGGGAAGCCAAGCTTAGTAAGAGAATAGGCCTGTCATAGAAGTACTCGGTCCTCAGCTTTTCCTTCAGGACCAGGTCTCTGGATTCCCGGATGAGCGATACGCAGACACCACACTGACTCAGGTTGGGACAAAGAGAAGCAAACTAAGGCTGGAGATAGCCCACAGGCTTTTCCACACCATAGAAAGAGATAATCATAACAGTTCATAGTTGCAAAGCTTCCAGGGGACTCTATTGTTAATAATCATCAGTCATTCACCATTCCCCTCAACCTTAACGCTGTCGTTCGCATACATCACATGTTCTTTCCAGAGCCCCTCTACCACCCCGCCTTATCTGTCCCCAATCTCCACCACCCTCGGTTGCTTACATTGGCCAACCAGCCTGAAATGGGAGAGTCTGAATCCTTCATGCTATGTGCATAGCCAACATTCCACAAGATTTATGTCACGAAAGCCTGTGAAAATGACAAATGGTGGGAAAGAGGGCCAAAAAGGGAAGCAAAAATAAATCCAACTATGACTTAAGCAAGGGTGGCCCAGTACCTGTACCTAGAGGGTGCTGTGAGAGCTTATAAGGCATGGATTTAACAAGAGACATAAAACATTGTAGGAGAACCTTTAAAATGCTCTTGTTTTTGATTCTAAAGCTCTTTAGAAAAGTTTGCTTTCTACCATTAAGTCATAATCCAAATGTGTCAATGTGGTAACCAAACATGTGTTTTGATTGGATAGGAAGGAGGAGGGTTCTTTTCTAAGATATTTTCTCTGAAAAATAAGCATAAGTGTAGAAAGGGTCCTGGTTCCCAGTGAGACTACGTTCAGGGACAGAAGAAAAGCCCTCGCTGTGCGGGATAAGGATGGACTCGCTGTAGGGCAACTTCTCCATAAAATACCCTTTTGTCCTAGTTGCCATTTAGTGAGCTTCCTGCAACCCCTCCCCTACCAAAAGTCACCAACTCCAGCAAACTGTAGCTTACCCCTATGGTGAAATACCATCCAGACACTAAAAATACCATCCAGACACGCTTACTTTTAACATCAAATAGAATTGTTTGTGATATAATGTTAAAGGAAGAAAAGCAAGGTAAACAAGGGCATTTGCAGTATAACTGCAACTATGAAACCAATCTGCATATGAGGACAGCAGTACCCCAAAACTTGGAATGGTGACTATCTATAGGTGGTTAGATTATAGATGATTTTTATTATTTTCTATACTTTGTATTGCCTTAAGTGTTCTCTAATGAGTATGGATTGATCCATTTTTATGAATTCGCAATGTTAAATTTTTATAACTCCACATTATATATAAATATATATTTTTTAAAAAACAGAATAAAATCACCAAAAGCATCAGCTACTTCTTTCAAACACTAGATATTCCTTAATTCGAGGCTTAGGGCCTCAGAGCTAAAATGACACTATTAAAAATATATTTCTCAAAATATATTTCTGTTTTAGAATTTATTTTCCTCAATCTCTTCTCAGATACTTAAAAGTTCTATTGACCTCGATAGAAATGTGGGAAGAAATCTGTTAGTGACTTTGTACGTGCAACTTGCCCATCTAGAACTAGTTCTATCTGGAACTGCACTGTCCAATATGGTAGCCACTGGCATCGCAGCTACTGAGCACTTAAAATGTGGCTTGTCCAAATTGAGATGTGCTCTCAGTGTAAAATTCACACCAGGGCCAGATGCAATGGTGTAGTGGCTCACTCACTTTGGGAGGCTAAGGCGAGAGGATTGCTTGAGGCCAGGGGTTTGAGGCCAGCCTGAGCAAACATAGTGAGATCCTGTCTCTACAAAAAATTTTAAAAGTAGTTGGGCATGGTGGCACAAACACACACCTGTAGTCCCAACTACTCTGGAGGCTGAGGCAGGAGGATCTCTTGAACCCAAGAGTTTGAGGTTGCAGTGAGCTATGATGATGCCGCTGCACTCTAGCCCCAGCAACAGCACAAGACTTTGTCTCAAAAAATAAAATAAAATACACACCAGCTATTAAAGACATGGGAAAGAAAAAAGAAAGTAAAATATCATATTAATAACATTATATCGATTATACATTGGAATGATATTTTGGAGATATTGCATTAAATAAAAAATGTTATTAAATCATTTCACCTATTTCTTTTCACTTCTTTAAACGTGGCCTCTAGAAAATGTAAAATTAGCTACAGAGCTCACATTATAGTTCTATTGAACTGAAATGCTCTAGAAAAAAAATCTGCAGAGTTGTGATTCAAATTTCCATCTATCACTTTTTAGAAAGACATAGGATCCAAATAGGGACTGTTTCCCCAAGCCATATCTACCGCCCCAATAAAGTGTATTCTCCTGCCCCTGTTCCAAGTTGGATTACACTTCCAGTGGTCAGATGATTTCAGTTATTTCCAAACGTGAATGAACTGAGGCCAATTCAAAAGCAACAGCACTTACGAGCTGCACCTAAAGGTAATCTTGCCTTTCCTTCAAACTGACACGGCCCACATAGCTCAGAATTCTCTAACTCCCTAACATCTGCCTGGGTTCCCAGGGATTCGCGCGCACATCTGTGTAACACTTCATGCAAAAGACGCCGTCCCCATTTGGGGCAGCCTCAACTATTCACAGCTCCCAAAAGGCCGTGCCAAAGGGCCTTCCTCCATGTAGCTATAGGCCACCGCTCAAAGCGTCCCCAGGGTGAGGGGACTGAAAATTATTGCTCTTCAAAAGGACAGGGGAAAATGAAAGGAAGGATTATATGTGCCCAAACTGCCAAACCAAACTCGGGGAAGCAGGTCCTCCAGAGAGTGACTCAGGTTCACATGATGTTTTTCAGGGCCGATGTTTTCACAGGGAGGTGGAGAAGTTATGTGTTCGTCTGGCTATCTGGCTAGAGACTACTCCCACTTTAGTGACCAGCCCACCCCATAGCAATCGTGTACCTAGGGTTCCTTTTTGTCCCTGCTCAGAGCTGCATTCTGTCTCTGCAGCAGCGTTAGAATAAATAAAACCCTTAAAATCAACATGTGAGCCAGAGGATATATTTTTGCAATGAAGCCAGGGTCAAGGGTGATTAAAAAAAAAAAAAGACAAGGGAAGCCATGGACTCCATAGTTACTATGACAAGGTTCATGAGGTCAAAGTGAGTTTATAATTCCTGATTATTCCCTTAAAAATGACTAACATACAGCCCTATTCTGGCAGTTTTCATATTTTAATAATCTTCCAGAGTTCCCTTTAATTTATTCAACCTCGGCAAATTTAAACTCTTCCTAAAAATACAGTCTTTTTCATCACAGAGGGGTGACTTTAAGTTTTTCTTCAGAGGTGAGAATCTGAAATCTGGACCCTGCATGCCACATTACTGAGCTGTCTTTATTTCTCTCTCTGACATTTTTTGGCATGGCTTACAACTAAAACATTAAAGGAAATAAAATTTTGAACATAAAAGAATAATACAAATCATGATTTATTTGATTTTTACATTCTTATTACTAAAACAGAGTTTAGGAAGCAAAAATTACACGTTATTACTTGAAGATATACCCCCAAAATCACAACATTAAAGGGTGTTATAAAGGGTGGCATTGTAAGAATATTTAATTGACCTGATTTTGGGGGGCTGGTAGCACACAAAGGAGAATCAAATTTGACAGAGAATTTGGTTAATTTTAAAATGTTACCCAAGTAATTACAGTCATTATACCTCCCTGCTGCGCAGCAAAGAAGTAAAAATACCAAGCTCTCCCGCAAATTTTCCAACATACATATGCTGTTAAAACATACACATGTGCAGGCAAACACATTCAGTGAAACCAGATTTTGGAGTTTAGCTATTGCTTGCCAAGGTTCACCCCAGAGCAAATATTTACTGCGGAGTTACAAAGTTTTCCTAAAGGAGGACCAAAATGGAAGCGTTTACATACGCTGCGAGTACTTTATGTGCGCAGGGGCCACAAGAAAGGTATAGTTTAATAAAAACATTTATGGATTTTGAAAGCAAACACAATCCAAGAGCCTTGCACATGTGGGAAAAGATGATATTTCAGCCTAACACGTTTTCTCTTGAAGAGCCTTTGGCAGTTCACAGTGAACGAACCCTAGTTTCCTCCAGGGCCCCACTAATCCATATTGTAAACCATTCTCGGGGAAACAAACTAGAGAACAATCCGACCCTGCCTGCCGCGGTTGTGGTTGGAGACAGCAGCAGGGATGTGGCTCTGTTCTTTTATACACAGACAAGAAACTTCCCAGGATGGGCAGAGGTCGCTGCTGGAGTGAGAACTTCGGTGCTCCAACCTAAACCTGGCCCACCTCCGCTCTCGGGCATGAGAGTCGCTGTCTTCACTGCGGTCCTCTGCACTCTCCCACCCACCAGGCTACCTCCCACGCCCATCGCGCCAAATGAACCGGCTATTTGCAAAACTTAGGAAATGATGCACTCCTGGGCGTCCACTGTTTCGATGCCTTTCGGCCCTTGTCTCCACTGCTCTCTCCCATGGCCCGAGAACCCACTTAGCGTCCAGGCCCTCGGAACCAAAGTGTTGCATTTAAAGTTGGACTTTTTGCACGTTCGGCCGCATTTTGCTCTGTCAGCTGGGCGCTGGGGGTGCTGTTGGCCTGCTCTTCATGGGTGCTTTGTGCTTCATTCCCCACGAACCCTAGGCTGCATCCATTTACCTTAGCGCTAATGAGCAAATGGGGGGGGGGGTGTCTTAAAATGAACCACTCTGCGCCATTTGCAAATGACACAAACTCGAAAGAGGAATTAACACGGAGTTTGACAAAGTTTTGGAAGGGCCTTGCGGAGCCTTGCTGCTCCAGCCTTGGCCTCTACCGCCCCCTGGTGGCTCCTCCAAAACACACAGGCCAGAGCGGAGCCCCTCCAGGGTTCGGTTGTCCTGCCCGCGCGTGCTGGGGCTGCTCTAAGGGACCCAACCGGGCCAACTGGGGCGTGGGGAGGGACGCGGCTGGGGGGACGAAAATAAACGTGGAAGCAAAGGGAACTTGCAGAAATTCATCCGGCAAAAAGGGTTCACGTTTCTCCATCCCAAACAAAGGAACATTAGAGCTCGACAAAACAATGCAGGACCCTAAAAGAGCCCCCCCTCCGTTTACAGACGAGAAACTGAGGCCCAAAGACACGATGTGACCTGCGCAGGGAGTCCGGTTGCTTGTGACTAATCTCCCCAGCCCTGGTCGCGCTGCCCCTTCTGGGACGGCGGGATTTGGGGGTCCGCCGGGAAGGGCCGAGGAGTTGGCCTTGCTCGGCCGGAAGACGCAAAGCAGCGAGCGGCTTGGGAGACTCGTGTCCCAGGCCTCAGTTGTCCGCGTTACGGGGCGGGACGGGGCAGAGCGGCCTCAGGCCACCGCGGCCCTCGTGGGAACGCGCCGCGCCCGCGGGGACCCCCAAGCAGCCTGGCCCGGCCTCCCAGCCCCCGGCGGGCAGGCGGGCGAGACACAAAGCAGGCCCCGCGGGCGGCGCTCCGGCTTGGGGAGGGCGGCGGCGGGCTTGATGGATGGATTCACTGCGTTTAACCCCCGCCGCCTCGCAGGAGGCGGCCGATCCAGCTGCGGCCGCGAGCCCGGCGTGGCCCCGTGCCCCCGCGACCCCCGCGGCCCTATTGCGCCCTGCGCCCCCCGCGCGCCCCCCGCGCCCCCCGCGCCCCCCGCGCGCCCCCCGCGCCCCCCGCGCGCCCCCCGCGCCCCCCGCGCCCCCCGCGCGCCCCCCGCGCCCCCAGCGCGCCCCCCGCGGACCCCGCGCCCCCCGCGCCCCCTCGCGACCCCCGCGCCCCCGCGCGCCCCGCGCCCCCTCGGCCCCCCGCGGCCCCCGCGCCCCTATTGCGCCCCTCGCGCCCCCCCCGCGCCGGCTCGGGAGGGCGGCCCCCGGGAGAGGGGGGTAGGCTGATTTACAGCCGCGCCGGCCGGACTCCGGCGACATCACTCCGACAGGGGAAGCCCACTCCCCGCACTCAGCCCGGAAGAGGCCCTGCAACGGGAGAGGGGCCCCGGCGGGGCGGGGGCCGGGGGCGTCGAGCCTCGACTTCCCGCGCCGGCTGGGCTGCCGGGCGCGGGGTTTCCCGCCGTCTGCCCACATTTTCTGGCCGAGATTGAGTTTGGGGGGAGAGCTGGGGACCGCAGCATCCCGGGGCCGGCGCCCCTCAGGCCCGCAGCCCAGCGCCGGGGCCTGTCCCCGACCCAGCGCACAGCCGGCTCGGAGAGCTGCGGTTCCGCCGCGCGGGGGGCGCCACATTCGCACTCCGGGCCGGCCTTCCCCGCGGGGGTGCAGAAGACAGGCGCAGAGATTAGGGACGGAGCTGCTAGTTCCCGGGCCCTGGGAGAAGCCTGGAGAGCCCCCCGGGCCCCATCTCCGTCTGTTTAAACACATTTTGCCAAGCAGAAAACAAACATTAAGAGAGCGAGAATGTGCTTAGATACTTAAGGTTGTCTTTTAAAATGTTCCCAGAGTTATCTGCCTCTCCTCATCGCCCTTCTTATCACCTAAGGGAAATAAGCGCTCCCTAAAATTCTTGCTTTACTTTTCAGCCTCTGTGTTGATGCTCTCGGATCATATTTTGCTTCGGAAGTTAAAAAAAAAAAAAAAAAAAAAGGGAAAAGTGCAGATAGTGAAATAAAATAAGAAACATGGTTTTGAACTAACAAATCCAAAGTGGCTATTCTAAACTAAAAAATAATGTTATTATATATATATATATATATATTTTTTTTTTTTTTTTGCTTATATGTGACTGGGTAGGAAGAGTTTTCCTACAGTTGTGAAGCAGGTCACAAGAAACCCAGACTGGCAAATACGTGTAGATTCTTGTCCTACAGACACACTAGGGACCTTGTGCTGGGCTAGAAAACTAACCCACAGTTGGGATGTCAGGGGGAGACCTGAATTCCTGTCGGCACCCTAATCGTTAGTTTCTGGCTAACCAAAAGTCAACAGACACAGCACAAGGAAATAAACCCAGTGAATTCCTCCCTCGTTTTGTAAAACGAGGGCTTGACGGCTATGTTCTGAAAGAATTTTAAAAGTAGGTCTGTTTTTAAAAGCTGAATGCAATTTTTTAAATGCACAATTATAGGGTAATCAAAAGTGAGTGCACCATTATTCTGCTTGTATAAATAAGTGAAGAAAACATCAAGTTTCCCAGAAAGAGGGTGATCGACCTGTAAAATGTAAAACATGCAGGCGTAGAACTGTAAAACTTGTCACTCAACTTGAGTACAATCTTTTCTTCTTTCCTCCCCCTGCCCCCCCCCTGCAAATACCGTTAGCTCTTAGTCTGGCCTTAATGTGGGGGCAGCACGAGCCCCTCTCTTCCTGATAAGCCCAAACAGAAACACAGATATAAAAAGGGAGGCAGATATAAAAAGTGGAGGGCAATATTTTCCAGGGTTCCACCCCTAAATCTCCCACCGAGGCTGACAAAACAAATGCACTGCACCCTACTGCAGTGACTTGTGAATGGAAAGAAAGCTTCGCCTATCTTTAATTGGGACCCCAAAACGAACCCCTCAAAAGAGCCACACTGCTCTAACAGCAAGCTCATCAGAAAGCTGCGATGCGACCTGGGCCGCCGCGCTCCGGCAGGCTCCGCTCGCTGGGAAATTGAGCTTCTCCCTGGATTTCATTTTAAACCCCAAGAAGCCCACGGGCCCTGCAAACTACACCTCAGAAACGCAGCCGCCTCTTACCCTCACCTTTCTAACGCGTTTGGTGCTGTGTTTCAGGTGCGCACTTTGCTTTAAGGAAATATTTTTGCAAACGCTTTTTACTGGATGAGTTATTTTACTTGCAAACTTTTCTGGGCAAAATCTCAAGAGGAAGTTTCACATTAAAGCAACAACCAACAAAGCTTATTTCCATAATATGTAGCTCCTTAACAGTGCAAATATGTTCTCACTTCATTTAGTTATAAAATATAAAAGTGTTTGGTTTTCAATTTTTCTAAATTGCTTGCAGGGTACGAGGCGGGGGTGGAGAGGAAGGGGATCCTTATGCCATCTGGCGGTGCCATGCGGAACTTCTCTGAAGAAGCTAAATTCACTGACCATCTGTGCCTAGAGCGGGTTTCTCCAGGGAAAGTCTCTGTAAATCCTGTCCTTTTGAAATCGACGGGGAAAACAGCCTCCTTTATCGAGGATTAATTTAAAGACAGCCATTCCCTGTTTGGGTGGGAAATAGGGAAATACTGTGCTTTGGAATTCCACATTTACATTACATAGATTTCTAAGTGAACCATCATATATGTGCACGGCATAATTCTTGTTTTTTTTAAAAAAAAAAAAAGCCTAGTTTATATTCGAGTGACAAATCTGCAAAAAGCCAAGGCGACCTAGAGAGTTGAGCATTTTGTAGCATTTATTCAGACGACCATGCAGACGTCTGTGCAATATCCAAAACTGAACACGTGGGGGCGTACTCAAGTCTCTGCGGCCACTGGTAATATGATTCCTTCCTTTATTTGCATGAATTGCTTTGATTGGATGTCAGATTTTTAAAACGTCAACTTTGCGTCAAATTGTTGTCAACCAATCAGCAACCTACTCCAGCGTGATTGGTTTCTACTGTAGGTGTCAATCATCCAAAATTTGCATACTAGTCTGCCGGTGGGTAAAAGCTTGTCAGTAGGCTGTGGCAGCTGAAGGAGAAAGAATCGGACGGAGAAGAATGAAAAATCACTTTGCTCTAGCAAAGCCAAAGAAAAGTATTATTTTGTTTATTACTTTAAAATAAATTTAAATGTATATTTACCTAATAAAATAAAGACACTCAACTAACAAGATAAGCAACTATCAAAGCCTTGTTTATTAATTTTTTGTAATATTTGCTGTTTCAATAAGTAGTGAAAGGAATAATAAAATGCAAAAAGAATATGAATGCTAATAATTTTGTGTCATAAATGATCATTTTAAAACTAAAGGTGAACCTAAGGCTTCTAAATAAATTACTATGGTAGTGTAAACACACTGCTTTCAATACTTACGCAAGCTGAAAGCGCTGTTTCATAAGAAAAAAAATGCACCAAGGGGGTAATTTTAAGAATATTATTTTGCTTTTAACAACCCGTATATTTCTCTCTCTCCACCCTTTTTATTTATTTACCGTGAACTCACAGGATAGTAACTGGGAATGTCTGTAATATTTGTGTTTGTGCATTTCTTATTTCACACACACCCCAAAATAAATTTTAAAAAACGAAGAAAATCCCAGGGCCTCAAAGAAGTAATTGCCCGTTTTAAAATTCAGAATTCGTAAAATCGAAGCTTTGAATTGTCAGCTACAAACGCTTCTAGGGCTACTACAATTTAAAATATTTGCAGAGCTATACGATGTTTATTAGCTCCCTAAAATATGTGTGAGCACGAAGCAACCACCTAAACACTCTGCCCACCTCCATCAGGCTGCAGAAACTTGTCCGAACCGAGAATTTGGATGCAACAGGGCAACGCAGCGACGCTTCTCCTCCCCGCGAAGCCAGCCCTCGCCTCTGAAGAATTTTGTACTAGGCGTTAACAACGAGCATCGAGATAAATTGGAATTGTTTCTACGGTATTAGCCGGGTTGGGAAATAATTTTCAAACTTTATATTCAATAGCCAATGGATATTTCCTTCGGTATTTTATATATTTTTGCCACTACTGTTTTGCTGGTCTCTGCATCTTTCTAGTTTTCTTTCTTTTTCTTTCTTCTTTTCTATGTTCCTTCTTTTCTTCTGCCTTTCTTTGCTTTTCTTTCTTTTTCTTTTTTCTTTTTTCTTTCTTTTTTTTTTTTTTACTTTTTTTTCCTCTTTCAGTTAAGGGTTCTTCCAGTGTGCAGGGTGTCTTTGTAAGTTCGTCCCCAGTCTGCACGATTACAGGAGGCTAAGATACGTGTGTACCTTCGACTACAGGGGAGCCGAAGAGGACGAAGTTAGTGCTGAGAGGACGTGGAGGAGAGGTGTGTTTTGCACGTGAAGGCACGGTTGTGACACAAATAGAATTTAGTGGGTGCTTTACAACGAGTGCACAAATCAACACAGCGATAAAATTAAATCTCTTCCTGAGGGTTTTTTAAGTATCTTATTCAAAAAGAATAAAGCATGTCTTATACTTCTCTTTCCTTCCCAGTTAGCTGGACACCCCCTCAGTAAATCCCTTCCAGACCGACTCCGGAGCGGGTGAGAGCGCGGTCTGTGACCTCCACCCGGTCTGACTCGGCGGAAACCGCCTGCAAAGACGGCTACACCTCACCGAGCCGGCAGAAGCAGCCTCAATTCGAGCACTCTCTGCCACCACCATCGCCACCATCACCCCTATCACCCCTCACCCCACCACCCCAGCACCTCCACCAATGCATTCTCATTCTCTCTCTCTCTCTCTCTCTCTCTCACACACACACACACACACACACACACACAACACACACACTCACACACGGACACGCGCGCGCGCGCGCGCGAACACACCTCTCCCTGCTGTCAATCACAGCCTCACGCCATAAGGCGCATGCGTGCTGCTGGACTCCAGCCCCCACAGACGCCACGCCTTTTCTGTGCGTCACCCTGCCCGATGGACCAATAAGAGGACGGACTCGGGGGCGGGCCACAAGGAAGTAGCCAATGAGAGCGCGGTTGGAAGCCGGGCGCTGAGGGGAGTAAATCCTTCCGTGGTCTGTGTTCAGCCGCCCCCGCGATGATTTATGCGTCCCTCTTATTATTTGTAACACTTTGGGAAGTTATTAAAAGGAAGATCTACTGCTTCCTCTTTTTTGGGTGGAACTAGATGGCAATGTTTGTCACTGGCCCTTATTAGAGGAGAGTGAGGCGAGGTGGAAGGCGGCTGGATGCTGGGTTTGTTTGTGTGGGTCCTGGTTTTTATTACAAGACAGATTATCCTTCTCATTACAAGCTGTAGACAGGGCCAACTTCGAAGGTCCTCGTGGCCTAGTGATCTTCGATGCACTCAGGGAGCTGAAACCTGATGCCTCCTGACTTTCGTGTCTGTATGCTTGGCGTTGGGAAGAGCCAGCCTCTCGGGAAGGTGTTGCAAGCTTTGGTCGTACCAGAAAGAAGCAAGCTCCCGTCACTCCCACCCCCATTCCCCGCCTTAACATGGAGTAAACCTCGGCCTTTTTCCGCTTGGATGCTCATTAAGAGTTAGTTGACTTTGCAGCGGATGCAATAAAACTTGGATGGTTTCAGGCCCCCAAACAATCCTGGTTTCTGTTTTTCTCCGGCCCCAACCACACCCCCAAGGAAATTGCCTTTTCAGCAGGCGCCCGCGGGAAAGAACCGCAGGAGACGGATTCCCTTAGAGACCTGCAGCTGGGGGAGGTGGGGGTGGCTCCGAGGGCATGGAAATAAAGGGGGCCAAGGTAAGAGTGCGGAGCGGCCGGAGAGGACTTTCATGTTTGGATTTGAATTTTCTGGCCAGCTAGGGAAAATCCACAAACCCGCAGTACCTGGAGGACACGCTGAGAAGTTAGCTCTCACCCACAGAGCCGCTAACCACCCACCTCCAGCTGTGCTTCTGCTCTGCCGGGGAGGGCCAGTCTCCGAGGGCGGAATAAGCTGGGGTGTTGGATGGAAAGTGGGAAAGAGCCAAAGAAAAGAACGGATGCGAAGTTTTCTACTCCTGACTTCCAAACCCAAATCACACTTTGGAAAGTAAAACATGATTCCAAGAGGATAGGGGTGTGGGGAGTATTATGCTTCAGTTCAGATAGGTCACAGGGAGGAACTTAAGTCGCTGGTGCCGAGATACTTTTGCTTGAATTTAGGAAAATCAGTGCAGGAGGGGTTGCTGGGGATAAGGGTGGGGCCACGAGAGACCGATGGAGGAGGAGGAGGAGGGGGAGGAGGGGAGTAGGAGCAACCTGGAACTGTTTGAGCGCAAACTGAGCTGAAGGAAAACAAAACCGTGAACTTCAAAGCTCAGGCCTAATCCCCTCCGGGTTAATTTCTGCTTCCTAAAAAGTTGATCAGGGTCATAAATCACTGGGTCCACCCTCACCGGTCCTGCCCGGTTCCTGAAGGTTCTCTCCCGCCGCAGCTGCGCAGGGTGACTCTCCAGCACCCTGTCATCTGTGGCCTCCCGCGGCGGGAGGGCTCCTGGGGCTGGGTGGGCGGACGGAAGCGCGGGAACCCACCGACCAGAGGCGACGAGCGACCAGGGAAGGTGCTGGGAGGGGGGTGGGTGGAGGGGCGCCGTGCAGATGCAGTTCCCATTCCACCCGACCTTAAAAAAAAAAAAAAAAACCCTTAAAGTATGTCTGGCGTGCTGTTTGAAGAAGGTTACAGCGTGTTTAGAGATTTGCAAAGCTCTGCAGAGCAGTAAAGATTAGAAAGGCCTGCCTGAGGTTTGTCAAATGACTTCCGGTAGCAGAGCCCCCTTTAAACCCGGGCGGCCCGGCACCCTCTGATCTTGGCTTGGTCGGGGCCTGTGACTCGGGCTGGACCACGCGGAAGCGGCTCGGCTGAGCCAGGCGCGCCGGGAGGAGGGCCGGGGCGGGCTGGGGACCCGCGAAAGGGCGGCCTGTAGTCCCGAGGGGGCCCTGATTTGGGGCCGTCGCCACTTAGCGGTAAAAATCAAGTCGAGGCCTTTCCATAGGCGTTACCGGGCGGAAAGCCCC
Organism: Mirza zaza; assembly: GCA_008750895.1. Lineage (NCBI taxonomy): Eukaryota > Metazoa > Chordata > Mammalia > Primates > Cheirogaleidae > Mirza > Mirza zaza. The sequence goes on along the minus strand of VSMD01012100.1, from coordinate 28,192 downwards.
AGGTGTAGACCAAGCACAATTTTGGTCAGCTCGTGGACCGAATTGACTGACAAGTGCGGGGAAATGTCACCTGAATCGAGAGTCTGACCCTCGCCCTAAATGAACGCCATCGCGGAGGAGACCAGGAAGAGAACTGGCGGGGGAAGGCCGGGCAGGTCAGCATAGTAAGGGCCCACGTTCCCAGCAGCAACAGTAACTGAAGTTGTAAAGTAAAGCAAAAGAACATTTTGTCAAAAACCTAAGAGATAGTGATCATTGCGGTCAGGGACGCTTAGTGGGCCTCGGGGCATAGGAGTTCTCGGGTTTCCCAGATTCCTCCCAGGAGGGCATGGACTCAGGATTTCTTTCCTCTGGGGATGACGGTTTGCGCCTTCGCACGCCCCGGAGTTGTGCTTTGGCTCTACCGCCCCACTGTTGCAAAAGCGACCACGCTGCTCTAGTTTACATGGAGTTTACAGCTGGGGCCCACAGGCCTCAAATAAATAACTAAAGGAGACTGTTGGTCAAGAAAAATAAAAGAAAGAAAATAAGAAAAGGTATCTCTCGTTAGACGTCGTTCAGGTCCCTCCACTACAAGATATAGTGAAAATGTAGGGAGGAGACGCTATTTATAGTTTTCCTGGATATTAGATACAAAGAAGTACAGTGTATATCGAAAAAGAAAGATCAAGCCTGGTAGAATTTGTTACCCTAGATAAATAATTACTTAGGTTCACTCATGTGAATGTTCTTTTTTCCGTGGAAAAGAGATTAACATGATCTGTCTATAATAACACACATACACACACACCAGGATTATATTCCCATTTTTGAAAACACAAAATAACTCTAAGGTTGATCAGTGATGGATGAATGTTTCGATGAGTAAAAGCAGGATTAAATTCTAGGACATAACTAATTGGGGATTTGATTACTTTCCCCATTTCCGAGGAGGAAATAATTCCTTTCCCAAAATAAAATTACACCATTGAGTAAAATAGAGGGCATAGAGAACCTGGAGAGGGGATTAAAGTAGAAAAAAAGAAGACTATGCGTTTCACTGAGGCAGATTTAGAGATCAGGGGCAAAAATAATGACATTCAAGGGCACATTAAAAGAAGGCGATGAGGATTTATCTGAGAACCGCCACCGCCATGGACAAACCACATCTGTCCCAGATGTCAGACTTCCCTGCAACTTGATCCACGCGCTTCAACTTTGGTTTTGAAACCGAACCACTAGTGCGGGGAAAGAAGCGCCCGCAGCCTTGCGGTGCAGCGCTGGCTTAGCCTCTGGGTGTACGTGAATCCTGCCAAGAGCTATGAAAGGCCAGCCCAAGATTCAGTGACCACGTTTCCCAACTCACAAGGAGAAGGTGACAAGAACATAAGTTTTCTCTGTTATCAATCCCAGCTCCGTGCGGCCAAGTGAAAGCAAATATTCTCGACAGTTTCGGAATTAAAAGGACTCGCTAATAACTACTGCTCGCTCTTTCCGGGGCTCCGGCCTGCCTAAACTCGTAGTATTTACATTCCTAGAGGCCGGGCTAGGGAACCTGCGGAGGTGCTGGTGCCCGCAGCGCCCACCCGCCTGCGGGCCCAGGGCAAACATTTTTAAATACTGGTCCTCTTCCCTCCCCCTTTGTGGAAGAACTTGGGGGCATTCATCAAGTCTGCAATGAGTTTATTCATCGCTGTAGTACAGAGCTTTCTAAACGAATAGGAACCTATTATTCACATCCGTTCCTTGCACAGATATTTATTATCTGTAGGAATATTTTAAGGTCTGTACTGGGCTGGCCACCTTTGACAGGGGCCGTCACCTCACACTCCAGGGTAATGGACCACACTGTGGCTGCATTTAATTTATTGGGGTGAGAAGTTACTGTGGGAGGTTTCCAAAGAGGGCCTTTGCCACGAAAAGAGAGGCCCTGTGGTGCTTAGATTACATTTTTGCTTCAAAATAACACGACCAAACACTATTCAAAATATGAAAAACATTTCCTTAAGGTGTAGGTTCTGGTATCGGCGTCCACGGATGCTTCGGAGTCTGTGGACTGGCCTTAGAGGGGCACTCTCTGAAATGGAACGCTGACTTTGGGGTGGCGGTCGTGTGGCTCCTAAGCATTTTGTAAAAATCAGATTCTGAGAAGAGCTTGTGACCACCATCCACAGATGAAGAACAGATCAAGAAGCCATAGTTGAAAATTACACCAAGGGCTCGGGAGTTTTGCATTGAGCCAGAATTAGAGGAAATCTGAGAAACCGGCATAATTAGCGGCGAAATGGGCACGATTTTTCACTTGCTTTAAGGCAATAGATCAAAATAAGCAATACTGAAATCCTTTAATAACCATGGTATTGTGATAAACTCGAGAGAGCTTGGGGACCTCAAAACCGGCTACCTGGTGTTAATATTAATGCGTTTTTAAACCGGAATGTTTCAATAACTCCATTTTACCTCTAAGCTTCAAGGCAACCCAAGATCTCTTAATATTGTCATTACCACAGCCGACAGAGGGAACTCGATCCGATGTGGTTCTAAAACAAAATGGGATATTAACCGTGTTTGTTTTCACTTTGATCCATAGGAAATAGGTCCTGCGCCCTGTGACCCATTAAACTAATAAGATTATACACATCAGCAGAGCGGAGGTTCTAATTGTTTCCACCTGTCCCAGATCTCTGCATTTTAAAAATTGATGAAAATAGGACTTGAGTTACAAAAAAGGAAATATATTGAGAGAGAAATAGTTACAAAGCTGAGCCGCTTGGACCACACATGCAATCAATTACTGAGAAAATAAATAGGTGTATATGGCGTAGCGCTTTGGGAAGAAGAAAAAAAGCAGGAAACATAATCATTTAATTGATCTAGGGGTGCTCGCATATTTCATAAAGCTAGCATTTGCCTGAGAAAACCGACCAATCACCAGCGTTTCCGGGAGACACTCTACACCTCCTCTCCTCTTCATAAATATTTAAACGGCTAGAATTCTAGATTTGTCATTTAAATGCACTAGGCAATGAGCCTCACAGGCTCATCTTTCATTGGGTTGCTCACGCAGAGGGAGGGGCCAGAGGGAGGAGGTACGTTTGCCCTGCGTTCTCATTTGCCGAGACTGCCTTCCTTACGTCATCGTACTGCTAAGCCAATCCGTGAAGCTCACTTTGACAAGCTCCCCGCCCCTCCTCTCCGCGGTCACAGCCAGCCTAAGCCAATAGTATGGCTGCATGTAAATGAGAGAACGCCGGCGTTCCCCGCTCCGCCCAGTTCTCCGCCTCTTCCCGGGGCGTAGCGAGTCAGGCTGAGTGGGAGGGGCCGACTGCGGGCGGGGTGGAGGGAGGACCTGAGGAAGAGGCGGAGAGAGCCGGGACGCGAGGAGCCGGGTTTGCCTCCGCGCGTCCTCTCCCCGCCCCCCCCGGCCCCTCCTCCAGCCGGGCGAGGATGCCGTTTAGTCATTGGCTGGATCGCTAAAGACGGGGCGTGTCTTCTAGTTTACATAAATAGTGGGCGGGCATCTAGCGTCCCTGTTGTAACAGGAGAAGCCGGAGTCCCGCCCCTCTTCCTGGGGGGCATGGGCGGGTCAGGGGTGGGTCCCCACCGGCCTCGCCCCGCTTTCTCCACACGCCTGAAGGAAACAAACGGTTTTCTGAAAAGATTCGTTTTAATTCACCCTTTTGAGGGAATTCTCTGTTTCTAAATGTATCTTTTCGTTTATTTTTTACAAGCGTTCAGCGTTGTACGACGAAATAAATAGAGATTACCAATACGGCCTCCCCCCCAAATTAATTCCCTTTTAATCTGCGTAAAGTCCGCTGCTCCGCTGGCCTCTTGGAAAGGAAAAAAAATTTTGTAATAAATTAATCCTTCACTATAATTCATTTTTTTTCCTTTACTGCGAATTCCCTTTCTCCCCAATTTTCCACTAGCAGAGCTAGGGAGAGCCGGGTTGAAGTTTGTAAAAGCAGAGAAAGGATGGAAAATTCTTTCGGGCTAAGCGTTCATGAATTGCTTGTGAATGATGCAAGTGTTAAAATTGTTTCCAACAGTAAAATGCCCCAGGGAAAATCGGTTGACGTTTTTTAAAAATAAGAGAATTATTCTTGTAATGTATTTGGTTCTTTTTTTTTTTTTTTTTTTTTTTTTTTTACAAAAATTTTCCTCCTGTTTTATGTCCAACTGAACATAGACTTTCCTTTTCAGGACTTATGAAGTAAGGCGTCAGGTGGCAAATCATTGGGAAATGAAAGAATGAACACGGACTCCAGGAACCTAAGTTTTAAAATACCATCTGTGCGTTTATATTGGGTAAAACCCTACAGTTTTCAGAAGAGTAATCATGGTAGTTTGTTTGGTCCCAACTAAAATTTGGGAGTGTTTGCTCTCCGATTTAGATTATACTTTAAAATGTGAGTTGTCAACAAGGCCCTTCTGATGAAAAAACGATGGAAGGAAAGGTTGATTTCTTTTGGCAGGCTAATGGGGATCTATTTAAGTAGAAATTAAAATTAAAATTCATAGCAAAATCGAACATACCGCATCCCCTTCACCAATATTCTTTCTTTCCCCTCTGGAAGACGAATTACAGCTTTCAGCCTCTGCAATACTTGATTCTCCAGCGCAGAAATGAAGAGGTTTCTAAATAATTTCTGCATTAGTAGAAAACTGAGCGTGCTCTAATGGCTCCAGGAAAGTTAAGATCAAGGAGAAAGAAAAATTTTCTTGTTAGGTCAGTGTGGTGTAACGTTTATTCTTAATACACTTTTTTTTTTTAAATTTTTTTATTTAGCCTCCCCGAATATTGAAGAATCTTCAAAACACTTTTTGATGTGCTTAATTACTGTCTTTTTAATTTATACCATGTGTTGATTACACTTAACTGAATTCGTATTTAATTTTGTAGTATTAAAAGTGACTACAGGCATTATTTATGCCTCCCCCATGAAATTATATCCAGAAGTGTTATTCTATTGCTAACGAATTTAATGTTTAAAATACATGTTAATGCCTATGATATTCCAAGTAATTACAATAATGTACATCCATCGTTAAGCCAAGAAATATTATGTCACTTGATAATTTGTCAAAATTGTTATTTGAAATTGATCTCTAGAAAGGTAGAGTAGTAAAACATTAGTGCTTTTATACACGTAGTTCTTAGTAATTATAAAAAGCTAATTTTACAGCCTAATAGCAAAATAAACTGATTATGTTTTCATGTTAATCAATTTTAGGAGTTAGTTCTATATCACTGTGTTAATGCTGTTTTTATATTAAGCTTTGGGGATAAGGAATAAAATACTAATTTAAGAAATCTAACTGAAAATTTATTTAATCCAAACTATCACATTGTTGTTTTTTCCATTTTTCTTTTACGAATAAGTATTTTCTGGTTATGAAGTATATATGTTCCTGGAAAAAAACCTAGAAATATTGAAAGGTATAAGATAAAAAACCCAAAACATTTATATATAGTCTCTCAATCAATAATTACATCTAAATTTTCTATATTTCCTTCCTACCTTGTTCTATGTATTAATAGTGACATTGTTTTTTGGTTTTGTTTTGTTTTTTTATAAAATTTAGATTGGGTTCTATATTAAGAACTCACTTTTCAAAGCTCAGATTTATTTTGCTCTCATTTTTTGCTTGAACTATAATTTGAATTTGTAAGAATTCATATTTTTTATTACATTCATTTTTTTATTTTAAACTTCATTTTATTATAAAGAAAGGCATGTCCCTAAGGTAACTCTTGGAACCACCAAAAAGTAGAAGTAAAATATAGTAATGATCTGCCCATAAATAATTCTCACTGTAACTTGTGTGCATTTTTTAAAAACATAGTATTATCATCTTTAAACATAAATGATGGGACTTTTGAGTTAAAAACAGAAGGATATATTCAAAAGTAATTTACATGTTTATGTATTTTTAAAATATTTGTTAAAGGTTGAATTTTAATATTGTAATTTAACAAAGACTGATTTGAGAGTTTTCTTAATGTTTAACTTACTTTCTACAACATATGCTAGCAAGTCTGATACTGTTCATACAAACATTTTCTCTGAGCTTTATCAAAATGCTTCTTCCCTATATTTCTTAATCCTCTGAAGATGCATTTGCTGATCATTCCTGTTTAAATCCTGCAAGAATGCATAATCGCAGCAAACCAACACATTAAAGACATTGGTCTGTTTTCAAATTGCAAAATTTTTTCTTTAGCCCAATTATGTTTTACTAACAGCATCTGCTTCCAATCTATTTGCACTTTTAGGAATACTGATTTTTATTAATAGCACCTGAAAATATCAGCAAGCCACAAAGGACATGTAATTAAGAATATCATCAAGCAAGTATTTAACAAAATGCATGATTAGCTATGTTTGTGGCCTCTAAATTGAGCAAAAGTACATATCTCACCATTTCATTTTACAATCTCTACTTATTTCTTCCCCATCTTGAGATTATGGTTCCAGTAACAAAGCAAACAGCCCTGTTTATCATTAAATCGTAAACTCATAGCAATACACTCCTTATAATATATCACATATCCTGTAAATTTTTAAGCCAAATTATTTCATCGTGGTGGCAGATGGTTGTGGAAAGAAATCTGTTTTTACATCTTGGGTCCCTTTAGCTTATGGTAATAACTAACTCTAACATATTCAAACAAGCGTTTAAATAATAGAAATAAACCATGTTTCAAATATATAAAGTAAATTGCCAACTGTGAGAAAGTCTGAATATGTGTTCCATGTTATTTTATTTAAACTGATGGATTATGTGAAGTGGATAATTTTATAAATTGTCCCAGTGTGGTTTTATAAGAAAAAGACATGGAAATTGATATGCTCCATAGAAGAGGAACCGTTTAGGCCACTATTTTTGTGAATGTAAGGATCCAAGAATTAAATAAGAATATACAGTGGCATTTAAAAAATCTCTCTGAATAAGAACTAACTCACCAATTACATGCTCACAGCTGGAAAGTGTTTGTTCTATATACATTTTAAAAGACCGCATTTGCCTTCGTCAACAAACACCATCCATGAGAAAGGAAATTAAGAACATGGGAGGGTGGTGTTTGTTTCAGGTTTCTTTCATCATGAGTATTTTTTAAAAAATTTTTTGATAGCATGAATTCACTATTGGAGGTCTTTATATATTCGTATATGTATTTATAATTATATGTATATAATTTTTTTCATGAAAACAAGAAGTGTTTTGTGCCCAGGGTGCCGTATTCATGTAATGAAAACAGACTCTTGAAAAAATAAGTGGCATTTCTAATAGTTACCATATTTAAGGATCCTACATTCTGTGGCTGTTTCTGAAAGATGGCAAAGAAGTTATGAAATATTTTAACTTTCTTCTGCTATAGAAATATATAAAATAATATATTTAATATATAAAATACAAAAAAAATAGTGCCAATACCAGCTTTCCATAAAAAAGGCAAAAATGTATGTGAAGAGAGAAAGAAGCAGATGGTCTGTCTCCAAAATGTAAAATGAACAAGCTCTTATTTTTTTTTAAGCTTGGATTATGTTGCAAATTGCCTCAATTGTCTCTCTTCACAGCATATGGATAAAGGAGGTTAAAGTGATGTTTCAAAGTCATACTCAACGCCCCAAAACTAAACAATCTTAAGTATTTAAACTTAATTGTAAAATAAATTTTGTATAGAAAAAGAAATTCACGCTTTCCCTGTAAGTTAGCAGGTTCCAGATTCCCTGATGAATCAGCATCTCAGTTACCATGCTATTTTCACATTACCATGATGGTGAGCAACAGTGTGCTGGGCAAAATTACATTTCTTTTTAAAATTGTGAATTTGAAATAGTACTTTAACTTCCAGAGGTGGTATGGTACATAATTTTGATTAAAAAAATCATTCCTGGATAAAAATGTTTCATCACTGTAGCCTTTTGCCTCCCTCCTTAGTTTGTCTTGTGCCCCATAGGGAAATGTCAATATTATTCATAAGAATATTTGAAGGGATATTAGAGGTAAATAAATGATGACCAAATTCAAGTATAAAGTTGCCAGATAACTCGATAACATCTTGGATCAGCTTGTCCTGATTTCTAAAAGAGTCGTTGATATTGAAAATAGCCGTGTGTTGCCTAGTGCACTTTTAAAACTGTATACATATTTTAATACCCAAATAATATATGTGTATTGTAATAAATTTTAAAACACAAAGGAAAGAGGAAAGCAAAATTCATCCCCAACCGAAGAAACCACTGCTCAGATTTTTATATATATCCTTGAAATCTTTTTTCTGTATGTATATATTTGCATTTCAAAAAAAATATTATACATTCTATTTTGTTAAACTGTTGAGTTTTTTTATTACTCTTGGTAGATGATGGAAATCTTTCCATAGTCCAGGATTCTTCTACAAAATTGTTTGAATTGGCTGATAGGTTTAATTACAACAATCATAAAACTGGATTCATTCAACAAACTCTATATAATGAGCCATTTAAATTGTGTCTAATTTTTTGGCATTATAAGCAGTGCTACAGCACACGTGTGCATAATGCCTTTGTCAGCAACTATAACTATCTTTGTAGGGTAAATTCCTATGTGAGGAATTACATATTTTCAAAGCTTTTTGTTCATTTCTTTTTCATTTTCTTTCTTTTCTGCTTTTTTCTTTTTTTCTCTTTTTTGATGTCTGCCTGTCGTTTTATTTTCCTTTGTCTTCAGATTGATTGCTTGTTTTTCAGCCAAAAAAATAGTGATCCATAAATACTCTCTTCTAGTTTTTAGAAATCAAAATGTTAAAATATTTTAAAAGGCTGAAGTTCCCATAGACTAGCTTTTTCCTCCTCGGTTTGGTGCATAGCTTTTGAATTCTCTCTCTATGCATTTCAGATAAAATCTAATGTATGTATATACAGAAAATACATCGTACTGCTGAGCAGTCTTAAATACTATTATAGCAATTCAAATTGCATTCATTCTCAGTGACAATCATACAATGGAGCTGAAAGGAGAGAGAGTGAGGGAGGCAGGGGAGAGAAGAGAGAGAAAGAAATTAAAGGCATGGTAATCAGGTAAAATGATGACACAAGCTAAACTAAAGAAGGTAATATCTTCCTTATTTCCTTCCTATAACTACAGAGGCCTGCTTAGTGTTTTTTTTTAAAAAAAATAGTGATCCAAAAATTATGATCCTAGTGCAAATTCAGCCCACAGTTTATTCCACAGAGTGATGCAAATTCCCCTAGACTGCTAAGCAGTCATTTCTCCTTCTGGAACCAAATCCCTGATAGTCCCTACTGTGCAATTGTACACACTGTCCAGCATCATCCAAAATTACCTTAGGAAATATCCAAAAAGATTTGTAGAAAATAAACACCAAGCCAGGGCTTTTTATGTTTTCCTAAGCATATTTAGAGCTAAATAGAAGTTCTTCAGTAGGTACCAAAATGCTCAGAAAGTAGGAGTGACAACTGAATTTCTTTTTCCTAGTTCCAGGGGTGGTGGAGGAAGAGAGTCAGGTGTGTGGGACTTGTGCAGCAGGTGAATTGCGGTAGAAGCGCTCCAAAAGGAGGCTTAGCAAGCTGAAGTGCTTGCAGGTACAACAGGATCCCTTGAGCAATGCTCTCCTTCCTGGCACTCCCTCCCCCTACCCACCCACATTCCCAACACAGGCAAGTGAGACCAGCGTATCATGATAGTATAGGTTACAATGGTGTCGTTGTGGCAATACCTCATTCTCCTTCCTCCTGACCCTTACTCAGGGATGAGCCTCCAATTGTCTTCCTTCTGTTGTAAGATCCACCATTATCCACCTCCCCAGTGGGGTAATGGTTTCCTAATATAAAGGAAAGGTATTAAGAAGAGGGGGAAATGAACTACAATGTTAAAGAAATAAAATAAGAATAATCTATAACTCCATTCATTTTTGTTTCTCCTTGAATTTTCTCCAATTAGATAAGTCAACAAAACTAAACTGACTAAAAACAGAGAAATTGACCAACTTAGAAGTTGACCAATCACTCTTTTCTCATTGCTGAGTGTCAAACTCACCCTAAAATGCCATGAAAACCAACTTCCTGCCAGTAAAGGAATAGGCTTCAAGCTTATGGAAAATACTTACAGGCATACTAGACATCAAATAACTGCTTCAAAACATTCTGATACATCAAGCCTGGAAGTATCAGAAACAGATGGGCCACTTCCTCCCTGTATTTCACACAAACTCCAAAAATAAAGGAAGAGCCTGCAAAAAAAAAAAAAAAAAAGCATTTCCATTTGCTCATCTCATGTTTGAAAATTCTGACTAACACCCAACACATTCTAATTATATGGTTGTATTACACTGGGGAAATTAACTATTATTGCCCATTAGAGATGCTGACAAACATATGATCTTTCGAAAACGTCTGGATCTTCTTTATGTAGTCTCTTTTACAAAGGCATCAAGTCTTTTAAAAAAAAAAAAATCCCATAGAAGAACTTCTAGACTCTGGCATCAGAACTGATGTTGTGTTGTCTATAAACTAAATCTTTGCGCGTGCGTCTTTCTTGAGGTCTGTCTCAGTAAGGAGATAGATATTTATCACCTTTCTGGTTGATATGAACAATGAGCAACAGGGTTCCCAGAGGATTCTCACCTATCAAAGAGCCACCCAGATTTTTCAAATTTTTTCCCTAATTTTATGCATTAACTGGATATCTTCCAAACCTTCACTTCTCTCTGAGCTCCAGAGAGATCTAAGGAACTATAACTCTGTCTATGCCTGTGTCTATGTACTAAAATGTTTCTGAGTGTATCAGAGTGTATGGATCACTGATATGGAAATGCTTAGAGTAGTAGTTTCTGCTTCCATATGCAAATAGCACATTGCATTTGTGAAAAATATTCATTCTTAAAGATCTCACCTCATCATTGCCTATTGCTCTCTTCAGTTGGTCATTCTGTTCTTTTGTCTGATAAAATCTACCCAGAATTAGGATCAAAGATGAAGTCTCAAAACTTCAACCAGCTCCTTTCTTCCATCTTCTGTTCATTAAATCAAGAGTTGAGACCGGGTGAATTCAATTATTCCTTTGAAGAACACGTCTTTGTTTTGAAAGGCAGATCCCTAAGAACAGCATAACTCAAGCATCTGTTCATCTGAAGAGCTCAGAAACATGTTCAGATTGTGCCAACTTCCAATTTGAAGTGCAGTCTGGAGTGTGGACCAGGGAGCCAGGCTGCTTGATTTGCTGGCTCAGCCACTGGCCACCTGTGTGACCTGAGGCAAGTTTTGTAACCTTTCTGTGTCTCTATTGCCCTCATCAGTACAATGAGAATAATTACAGTATCCACTACCTCATGGGATTTGTGTACAAATTATATTAATATTCATAAAGTTCTTATATGCAGTTTTGTTTTGTTTTTGGGGTTTTTTTTTTGAGACAGGATCTCTCTCTGTCACCCTAGCTAGAGCGCAGTGGCACAATCAAAGCTCACAGAAACCTCAAACTCCTGGGCTCAAGTGATCCTCCTGCCTCAGCCTCCCAAGTAGCTGAGACTGCAGGCACCTGTCACTGTGTCCAGCTAGGTTTTTTTCATTTTTTGTAGAGATGGGATCTCGCTATTGCCCAGGGTGGTTTTGAACTCCTGGGCTCAAGCAATCCTCCTGCCTCAGCCTCCCAGAGTGGCTAGTGGCTAGGATTATAGTCATGAGCTACTGCGAGTGGCCAGATTTTCTTTTTTTTTTTTTTTCTGAGTGTACCAGTAATAAGTAGCCTATTTGACTAAATAACTAGAAGTTCCCTTTGTCTAGGATATTTAGGCCTCTTCATGAGTTCTCACAAAAGCAATTTGGTCCATATATTGTTGATAAGTTGGTGTCTCTGTGGGGAAACAAGGGTCTAGGGCTTTCTATTGTGCCATCTTGCTGATGTCACTCATCATATGTAGGCCTCTTTAAATGCCTGCTTTTTTGGTTGCTTTTTTCCCTTTTTGTTATAGGATTAATGTCATGCCCATAACATGCACCCAATAAATAATTTTAGAGTGAATGAGTGAAGCAAGAGTGGACTGTGATGTCATTTTTAGTAATAAATGGGAGCAGTGGTGGGAAGAGGGCAGAGTGCAGGAAGAGTTGAGGCCCAAGTGCCCCCACCCCCACCCCCCACCCCACCCACCCCACTCCCACCCCCACCCTCCACCCCCCGGCAACCTGCTGGAAGTCTGGATTCTCACCAAGGGAAAAACTGAGAATTCTGAGCCCATGACCCAGGATGGAGGTTCTAATGACAGAGCTGGTGGCAGCTGATGGAAAGAGAGACAGCCATCCTGTAACAGAAAAAATACCACCTGGGAATCAGGCAAGCTGTCCATAAGCATTGGCTGTCCCACATATTGTGTGACATCTCCAAGGTCTGCAATCTCCCCCGTGGAGATAACGGGAATAATAGGGTAGAACTTTCCTCCCAGAGTCCTGACCCCACCATCTACTATATTGGCCAAGTCTTGTGCCACCTCAAACCTCAGGTAACTCTTTCTCAAAGGAAGATGCTAATGCAGCAAGCAAGTTCTGGGAAACAAATGAGTATGTTCATGAAAGTATCCTGTATCTGCATAAAACCAGCACTAAAAAAAAGTTCAAAGCATCGTCATAGCTGAATTAGAAGAACAGAAATTAGAGTTTAGACCTGTGGAAGATATTCCTAAGAATATTGATGATGTAATACCAGAGCAGGTTTTTAAAGAAAATTGTGGACTATTTGGGGAGAATTTGAAAGAAAGGGGAAGAAGGAACATCTGTTGGGAGGAGGAATGTGTAAAGGAAAAAGTCCCTGGAGGTCCTTTTGGGCTCTCAGATTCCATATTATGTGGCCTCTAAGAACATGCACTGTGGTGCCCACGAGGTGCTGGTGACTGATAAGTGTCACCTTTCCTGTGGTGTCCAGAGGCACAAGCCAGCAGTGCTCACAGGTGTGCTGAGATGTGAGCAAAGATGACATCTGCAAGACACAGAAAAACTACAAACCAGGCTGGACTCACCAGATCCTGTTTGATGGGTAATCTTTTTGGAGACAACAATCTACCCAGGTGCCATGTCGTTTTTAAACACTACAACAAGGTTTTGTAGAGCCTGAAGCTTACATGATTTGGGGGACCTTCTTTTAGGAAAAAAGTATGAAATTACAACAAAGTCTAAATGGGGCCCACGCAAATGAGCGAGTCTGAAGTCTAAGCTTCATCAGTTTCCTTGCTTATAACTGGGGTATTATCATCTCTTTACAGATTAGGAAACTGAGGGTTGCAGGAGTGAAAAAACTTGCTCCAAGTCGTGGAGCTGATGAGTGGCCCAGCTAAAACCAGCTCCCAGTCATCTCATTTCTGTGACACCACAGCTGCACTCACAGGGAGGGTGGAGCCTCCGTTCTCACCTCTGGCTGAATCTAGGATTGCTGGGGCTTCTACTTCCAGGAAGAGTGTTTACTCCTGACTCTGAGCAGAGCTCAATGCTGAGCATCCTCATGTGCGAGGGTTTTGGAGAACTTGAAGGTTTGACAAGCCTAGGATGCTTGGAGGTTTGATTATGGGAGCCTTAAGTGAGGGCAACTGACAACAGGGATCAGCTGTGTGTGTTAAAAGGGACAATGTTTATGGCTTTGATAAAAGATGTAAGCATTAGTGCCTAGGGCAGAAGTCAGTAATATGGTCACAGAAGTGTTCCCAGAATGTTAAAGATGTTGGGGACCCAGTCCAATGCCATCTTTCTCCAACTAAAGATTAAAACTGAGGCTCAGAGAGATTAAGTCACTTGCCCTAGGTCACACAGCCTCCAGTGGCATAATTGCTTTTTGTTTTTGAAACAGGGTCTTGCTCTGTTGTTCCAGCTAGAGTGCAGTGGCACTATCACAGCTCACTGCAACCTTCAACTCCTAGGCTCAAGTGATCCTCCTGCCTCAGCCTCCCGAGTAGCTAGGACTACAGGTGCCCACCACTATTTTTTCTATTTTTTGTAGAGACAGCATCTTGCTCTTCGTCAGGCTGGTCTAGAACTCCTGGCCTCAAGCAATCCTTCCATCTTGGTCTCTCAAACTACTAAGATGTGGTGAGCCACCATGCTCAGCCTTCAGTGGCATAACTGGGACAAAGAATCTGCTCCTCGAATCCCAGTGTTTTGTTGCCAGCGTCCTTGTTGGGCTCCAATTACACAAAGCATTCTTTATTTACTTCCTAAGCAAGGACAGCCATGCTGCTTTTGAGAATTGAACCCTTAACCATGCATTTTTATTTTCACCTTATTTCAATAATAAAAAAGACCCTTTCTGTGTACTTTTTTTCATTCTACAAATGCTTGAAAATTTTCTTCAGTCATGATCCTTACAAAAAGAGGATTTTCCACAACTTTTACATTTAGCTAATTAATTTTATTTCCTAGCACTTTCTACTGTTGACCAAAAAGTTAGTCCAGTCAAAGGTGTTGTTGGTGAAGAGAAAATTTCCATGTCTTCTGCCTTGGTGTCAATGAAAGGTTTATTTTCATGCTTTTTTTAAATTGACTTTTGGAAGATTGTTGCCTATGACAAGACTTAAGATGGTCCATCTCCAGTAAGCTGGCTACATCCTTCCACACCATAAAGTTTACTGGATGGTGGCCACACCCCTGCATTTCTGCCATCTTCCCCCTTTTTCTACCCTGGGTATTTCCCCAGCTACTGAGAAAATGATCAACGTGGCCCTCTAAAGCTGTGGTGTCCAAAAGAACATTTTGTGATGATGGAACTGTCCCAGATTGGCACTGTCCAATATGGTAACTATTAGCTACATGTGGCTATTGAGCACTGTGGTTGAGAAATGTGGTTACTGTGACTCAGAAACTGAATTTTAAATTTCATTTTATTTGAATGAAACTTAAATTTAAATAGTCTTGTGTGGCTATTGGCTGCCATATTGGACAGTGCAAAGAAAGAACACTTCCATCATCGCAGAAAATTCCATTAGACAGCATTGAACTAAAGGGTCTACCCCTGAGCAAGAGCCTTGAGAGTCTGCCCTTGAGCTGGCTCCATCATTTGGGCTGAGCTAAAAGAGAGGCATCCAAGATGGCTTGGTGAGTGACTCCTGGAATGTCAGGATAAAATGAGTTGTGGCAGGGTGGAGGCGCCATATTTGTTCTTATACAATAAAGCTTTAGAATATATAATGGAGAAGGAAACTTAGACACCCTAGCTGCTGCGTCTCTTTACAAACAGGAAAACTGTTTGTAAACAGTTTTTGTAAATAGGAGCAGTGAATTTGTTACTTGGTCAAGGTTAATAATTGAGCCAGTCTCCTAATTCTCAAGCCAGTCCTCTCCCTTGGTTAGACGCAGGTCAGTTCTGGGAGGCCAAGGCAAGTCTTTCTTTCTTTTATTACTTTAGCACCTCCATATGGATGGTTTTCTCTGTACACGGATTCTTGTGTCAGGGACAGACAGGGTGGGAGACATGAGTTGCCTCTTGGTGGAGGAGGGAGTGTTCATCAGCTCACCTCAAGGGGCTGTCCAGAGGACTGAATATGGTGACCAAGCATTTCCAGGACGGACTTAGTTTAAGCACTGAATGTCCCACATCCCAAGAAATCTCTCAGTCCAAGACAAATCAAGAGAGTTGTTCATACAAAGACCAATGATAGTAACACTGATCTTCCAGAATCCAGATGAAGCAAAGAATCAAGGCAAGTATAACCCCTGGGTGGGTGGCTTATGCCTTCGCTTTATAGATTCAGAGAACAAGAAGTTTCCTGGGGTAATATCCTGGTGTTTTTCCCTTCATCTGCATCCAATTGTTCTCCTCAACCAACAACCCTTAACCAGCCCTGCTTTTAAATGGACCATGCCTCCTTGCAGAACATTACATTTTAAAACATACCTTTAAAACACTGTAACATGATTTTAAAATACAGATATGGAGTGATTAACCCACAATGTAGGGCTCTGTTCTGGAGGCTGAGACCGGCTGTTACAAGGTGAAGGCATTTATACAGTCATCAGTCATCTGTACCAAAACCTGCTTTAGTGGAGGTCTGGGGATTTCTAATGGCCTCTTTAAGAATGTCCTGTTTCTATTCGAGTCACTCCTAGACAGAAGCATTATTCAGGTACCTGTTGAACACCTGGCTGCGACATCAGTTGGCCAAAGCCATGGGATGAAGGAGGCAGCAGAGCATACCAGAAGGAGTCCCAGGTGAGGAGGCAAGAATCTGGGTTCTAGTTTTAATTCTGCCATTAGCTAGGCTGTGTGACCTTGGAAAAAATCACTTGAACTCTCTGAGCCTAACTGTCCTCATCTGCAAAAGGGAGATACAAATGCCTGACCAGCTTGCTCTCACCGAGAAATGGTGGAGAGTCAGGGAAGTAAACGTGAAAGTGCTTTGAAACATCAAAAATGTTACAAAAGGACAAGAAAGGTAGTGCAGGGCCTCTGATGGATGGGAAGCTGAGCTTTGGAAATGTAACCACAAGCGGAGATGAAGCAGTTACTAGGCCCTAAACAACCTTAGCTTAAATCACCTGCCCCCAGAAAGGGCAAAAAAGGAAACACATGAAGGCAGGAGAGAAACAGCACAAGAAACACCAACCCAGAGAGAATATATCAAAGAGCTAGAGGAAGTGAAAAAAAAGCCACATTGTCTCATTCCGGCATTTTCTTCTGTAATAAAGACATACAACCTCACACTGGGTCATTTAAAACAAAACACCAGAACAATGGCAAGACCTCAGAACAGCAGAAATATGCACAAGATACATCTTCTATTGATGTGTATTTATTACGGATTCTCTGGCCTTAGAACGTATATCAAAATATTTCTTTCTTGGCCGGGCATGGTGGCTCACACCTGTAATCCTAGCACTCTGGGAGGCAGAGGCAGGTGGATCGTTTGAGCTCAGGAGTTTGAGACCAGCCTGAGCAAGAGTGAGACCCCATCTCTACTAAAAAAATAGAAAGAAATTAGCTGGACAACTAAAAAATATATACATATAAAAAAATTAGCCAGGCATGGTGGTACATGCCTGTAGTCCCAGCTACTCGGGAGGCTAAGGCAGGAGGATTGCTTGAGCCCAGGAGTTTGAGGTTGCTGTGAGCTAGGCTGATGCCACGGCACTCTAGCCTGGGCAAGAGAGTGAGACTCTGTCTCAAAAAAAAAAAATTCTTTCTTGCTATTTCTGCATAAAATACACAAAAGACATCACAACAATTAGATCACCCCCAGGTGAAGCCCAATCTAAGTCCTTTGCCTAGAATATTATTTCTTTACTGACAGTCATTGTGTAGGTCAGCTACAAAATAACATTGCATAACAAACAGCCACCAAACGGCGTCATGTGCCAGTGGATATTTATTTTTGCTCCTGCGTCTAAGGGCAGTTCTGAGGGTCTCTGTCAGGCTTCATTGTGTACCTGTCATCAGCCAGCCAGAGCTTGGGCAGACAGATCTGCTGATCGTGGCTGGGCTTGCTCATGTGTTTAGGGATTGGCCGACTCATACACCCGTGTCATCTAGGAGCTCTTCCGTGTGTAGTGTTGACAGATAAAAGACAAGATGCCCAGCTAAATTGGAATTTCAGATAAACAACGAATGATATTTTAGAATAAGCATGTGCTCAATATTTGCTAAATCTGGCAAGCCTACCTGTGTGTCTCTCCCATTCACCTAGCAGGCTAGACCAGGCATGTCCCCATGGCCTGTAGGGAAACGTAACGGAAACATGCTCTGCTCCTTGGGGTCTAGTCTCTGGTCTGGCACTTCATTGCCTTTAGTTGGCCAAAGCAAGTCACAGAGCCCAGCCCAGATTCAAGGACTGTAAGGTCACATTGAGAAGGACATGAATACAGGAAAGGTGAAAAATTGGGACCATTTTGACCATCCATCTACCACAGTCCCCAACAGCAAAATCACCACCAAAAGACGTCGGCACAAAGTCCCCCAAGAAAATGCACTCAAATGTCACTTGCCCGTTCCATTCAAATACAGAAGAAGAGGAGGGTGCTAGATGAAGAGTTTAGGGCATCTAACTAAAGGGGAGACAACCTACATTCTTTGTTTTCTCTGGCAGACCACGTCCTCTCTGGGGCTCAGTTTTTTCATCTATGAAATGGTAAGTTTGCACTCCTGGGGCCTGCGGCTCTAAGATTCAATAATCTTGAATATTTTAACTCGAGCAACTTGCCTCCTTCCATCATTTCCCTACAGCAAAGTCTTCTAGTCTAATCGACTTTATGACTGTATTAGCAATGCTATAACTTAAAACAGCCCATTACGGTCCTCATTGACTGCTCCTGTATTCAAAGCAAATTCAATCACCAATACATATCCAATAAAAAAAATGGAAATCTCCAGGCCAACGGGACATCAGCTCCTGGCAAGGAACAAGCCTCTTGAATAAATAAATCTGCTTTGCCCAATATTTTCCCCTCTTGATTTGAAGAGAGACAGTAACCCTTTTTCTGTCATTGAATTAATTTGCTAGAAGTGGCTGTAATTTCTATATAAATCCTGAGATTGTTTCTAATTTACATGTTATATATGAATTTTTATGCATGTGGTGCCAGCCTAATGTTCTCCAGGGATACTCTTGGAAACTGTATGAATCATGTAAACAAAATTAGACTGAAATAAAAAGAATGTATGATATTTTCTTCACTAGTACTAATTTTTTTTTAAGTTTGGTTTTCTCCGTAATGGTCCTCCTGCTGACTTTAATTATATTTATGGCGCAATTATCCTGTGCTGGGCACAGCCGCATGTGCCCGCTGCTCATTTGGCGTCTGTCTGGTTTGGGGATGCCTTGTAGACAGACGGGTGGTGTTTGTTCGCTTTAGGTGAGGAGAGAAGGGGAATAGGAGGTGTCATGGTGGCATCTATGTGGCCTTTTCTCCCTTCCCCGTCTCCCATCTCCTTTCTTTTTTATGAGGATGAGTTCAGGTCATGGATAAGACTGCAACCAGGTCCGGGGAAGTTCCTCTGTCTGTGGCCTCCCCAGGGTACCATTTGAAGATCATTACTGCTGTTAATTAATGATTTGCCAGCTGTCTATACTAATTTTATAGCATTTATGTATGCACACGCATTGTGCTTTGGTCTGCTTTCACTAAAACCAAACACAACACACGTTAAGCAGGAGTTAGGTCTCTGGTCTCTCTTTTTGGCCAGAGGTCTGCTTAGCTGAGATGGTTCCACCTCCTGTAATCTCAGGTAAGGTTTTGTACCCACCTCACGGGCTGGCAGGGACATCGCCTTCTGAAGCTTTGCTTTCCCAGAAGACCCCTTCCGGAGCAGTGTCGTGCAGGGAGGAGCTGCCACTTCTGATCCAGGATAATCAACAGCTCGGGGGTTCTGATGGAAATGTCACAACTCTTTTCAGAAAATAAAACTGTTCCAGGCTGCCCTCATTTTTGCCAGGAGGAGACATCAACACCGCCTGCAGTCCCCTTTCTTGTCTTAACCTCATTTCTCATTTATTTATTATTATTTCTCATTTATTGCACATGCGAATGCTTCTGTTCAACTACTGTGGTCAGTCCCTGCCACAGCACATCCTAGAGACTGCAGGTGCTCAGGAATAGGAGAAGTTTGGGGTGGCCCATCTCCAAGGTTTCTCTCACCCTGGCATTAGGAGTTGGGATTCTGGAATGTTCCACCATGAGCAGTTAACTCTCCATCGCTTCCCTTTCAGGCCTCACTGCTCTGGGCCATACCTAGAGACCACATCCAAGCAGGTCACCCCCATCCAAGCATTTGGATCATTCCCATTCTGAAAAACCAAGGAGAAGTGTCATCTGCCTATTATAAAGCAGGATATCATACAGTGGCTCAATTTTTGCTTAGCCGTTCAACAACAGCAACATTGTTTTGTAGCGGAAATACCTTACACTGTTAGATGTAGAGCAAAATACAGCAGAAACATGGAATGGTCCCCGGGAACAAAGGAGAGGCCACAGATGTTCATTAAGCACATGCTATGGGCCAGGCCTGTGCACTGTCTTGTTTCATCCTCACAACCACTCTGTATGTTACCATTTCGTGAAGGACAAACCTCAGACTCAAAGAAGTAAAGTTATCTCTAAGGGAGAAGAAACACAGGTGAAGAGAACACATCATTATTAAGTGCCAAACGAGGCGGTCCCTTCCAGAAATGCAACAAAGGCTGCAAAGAGAGCAAGAGGAGCAAACGCTGGAGTAGGTGGTGAGGGGAAGCACACAAGAGGCTCTGAGAGGTGGGAGAGAATATTCTATAAAAGAATCCAAGTGAAGAGAGGCAGGGATGAACACATGTTTCCCAGAAACAGGGAGCGTGTTGACCTCATGAAAGGCATAGGGTGGGGCGGGAGGAAACCAGCAGGCTCCAAAGTCCACACTGCAGACTGTGCTAAAATTGGAAGTTGGCCCAATGTGTGTGTATGTCTGAGTTATTTGGAGGAGTCAGAGAAGAAAGCAGGGCAACCCACATGGACATACAGTAGCACTGTCCTTCTGCCTCGTTGGGGGGGGGCCCTTAAACTAGCCAGAGGACCCTTCTAGGCTCACTTTGGCAATTAATACATAAATGTAGTACATTTGTCAGCACATAAATGTAGAGGTAAACACTACTTCCAAGAAATATTAGTAACATGACTGCCCACAGTGTGGGTAGCTGGGCGCCTTAGTATTCTGGATACATGACAGGGAGTGTATCCACAATGGCCACAAGACATCAAACACACCTCATTACTTTTGGGAGGTTTTCCTTATTTCTAACTTTCTTTAGGACACTGCAATTACTTCAAATATGTCTATGTTCTATTCCAATACCGCCCACATACTGTTCTACTTATTCACCTGTCTTTATGAAGCTTTTAGTAAAGGTGGGAAAGAAGCAAAGTGAATTTGGGGAGAATATAAGGCAGAAATGCTTTTTAAAAAAGTTTTCCTTTTCAATATTGAATCAATTCGAGAAGAATTCAATCAACAAGGTCAAAACTAGGTCACATACCCTGACTTCCTTGCACCCACAGCTTAATAATCTAAAAATAAAAATCAATTCTTGTCTGAGAGTTGTGAAGAGCTCATAATTGCTTTAGAGTGAAGCTCAGAATGACTGTGCCTTCTCCCGCCTTCCATTGCTGTTGAGATGAGAATATCATTTTTCAAGTCCAAGGCACCGTCAGTATTAGATTGCATGGTAACCAAGTAGAAAAATCTCTGTTTAAGATGAAATAATTTTCATCATTATACTGTTCAGGCAGGAATGAGACCCCTTCTTTAATGCTACTATAAAGATGGCAGAGAAGTAATATGAACCAATTGTTAGTCAGAAATATCTTTCCTTTAAAAAAAAATCACTGGTTTACAATCTTTTTTCTTCCTGCTGTCATGCCAGTATTCTGAACTTGCTTTGATTTTTGTAGAAAACTAGTTGCCCCCTTTCCAGCTACTGAATTTTCTTTCTCTTTAATCTCAAGATCCAGATGTGTTTAGAGTCTCATTATAACAAACATTTTAACCGTGATCCTGGCTGGATTGAATTTTGGGTTCATTTGCTTTATTTGACTTTGTGCCACTAAATAGAACCTTGGACTTCTAGAAGGCTAATGGATTTTCCATCATAGCAACATACCCGTTTGCATACATAGATATTTGTAATAGGGACAGCTTTCCATTTTTATTAGCATCTTCCTATAGAAGTATTTAGCTTTCCAACCATCCACAGTTTTTAAAAACCAATTCCTAGAGTTTTCATTAAATTTTTTTTTTTTTTTTTGAGACAGAGTCTCACTTTATTGCCCAGACTAGAGTGAGTGCCGTGGCGTCAGCCTAGCTCACAGCAACCTCAAACTCCTGGGCTCAAGCAATCCTGCTGCCTCAGCCTCCCAAGCAACTAGGACTACAGGCATGCGCCACCATGCCCGGCTAATTTTTTTTTCTATATATATTAGTTGGCCAATTAATTTCTTTCCGTTTATCGTAGAGATGGGGTCTCGCTCTTGCTCAGGCTGGTCTTGAACTCCTGAGCTCAAATGATCCGCCCACCTCGGCCTCCCAGAGAGCTAGGATTACAGGCGTGAGCCACCGCGCCCGGCCATTAAATTTTAAAGTACCTATCAAGAGTCTTTTAACTGTAAAGATCACCTGTAAGCTGGGAATGAAAGAGTCCATTAAAATATCCTTATAGGAAGAGAAATTCTCTGCTACTTTTTCTTAATTCAACCTAACGGGAATGCAACTCCCCTCTTTCTCTCCCCAGTTATATCCATTCATGGCTCCATATTAAAATTAGGGCTTGTAGAGGGTGTCAGTGGAGACACAGCCATTCTGTCCCAGTCCTCAAGCTCCGTCTCAGGTACATGCATGCTGTGGCTGCTGCTCCTGATTTTTGCCACCCGTCCCTGCATCATCCCTTCTCCACCCTCCACCATCCTAACAAAACGGGCTCCACTGCCTTGGAGGAGCAGAGCACTCAGCCTGAGTCTCCCAGATCTTATTTTCAATCAACATCTAGACACTTCCACAACCTGATTTCTTTTAGACCAAGCCAACTTTCTTATAAGCCCCACGTCTGTTCTGTGAGGCCAGCTAATTAGCCTGCCTATTCCAGAAGTACTCGCTTTTTATTACCTTTAGAAAACAAAGCCAGGTTTGAGGAAGTGTTGGATGGAAGCTGTCTCCAAAACCTCAGGAAGGGAACCCCCACCTTCCAAACCCCCCTCCTTCTTTCCAGTAAGATTTGTAGTCTGGTTAGAAGGACCATTTAGATGATGAAAGGAACCAGTGGACAGCCTCTGATTTATAACCAGTGTGATTTTTTTAATATCTACCAAATTAATATTTTTATGTCTGTTCCCCCATCAAGTTGCTTCGGTTTGAATTTCAACGAGGGGAGCCTGCCAAGATCATAAATCCCAGCAGGGGTGGGAGAACGTAAGACAGATTTCTAACACCTTTTAAAAAAAAACATTTAAATAAAAAGGGCAGGAATTTGCTTTAAAGTACACCAGGCCCAGCAGGGACTGGGAGAGACACAGGCCATCTGAGCAGGGGAGAGGCTCTGCCTTCCCAATATCACTTTTCTGAGGAACCCAACGCACAGAAAACCACTCTGGCAGGTAAATCAGGCCCTGTGGGCTTTTCATCAAAAGCCAGTGGTGTCTCTCTGGGATGTGTGTTAGAGGGAAGGCAGAAATACTCTCAAATGAGCACCTTCCAAAAAGTGGAGTCTTTCTGCATCCCTCTCTCTGGAGTGACCACTCACACAGCTCATCAAAGTCTCCTTTCATTAGTGCCAGGCCAAGGGAAATAAATGCAGCTGGCAAGACAGAGTTTGAAGCTGTAAGAAGAAAGCCATGTGTTTCCTTCCTAAGACTAAAATCATTTCCCTACAAGGAATAAAGAGCTTTTACAAACCTTCTGGATGGATATGTCTTGGAGGGGAACAAGTTGATTGCTCTCACACCCTCACTGCGCTCCAGCGGGAAAAACAGAAGCCCTTATTTGCTGGGTTTTATAACAAGTTTACTATATTTGAGCGTGCATGGCAAAGTAAACACCCTTATAACCTAGCTTATTATTACACCGATTCGGATAAGCCACAGGTCAAACCATGTCGGCTGAAAGCATAACCGCTACCTACCCACAGGAGAAGTCTGATATAACTCAGTCGATAGCCTATAAAACCGACGCTAGTCCTGTCTGTCAACACCAGCATTATAAAGGCGTTCCACTAATCCTCCTCGGAGGACAACACTAAATCCTCAAGCAATGTCGTCTTCTCATTCCGTAACTTGCCTGTCCCCGAGTCTTGGGACACACATGTGATCACAGGAGCCAGGAGACCTACTCCTTGCAGCTATATTGAGTGGCACCTCCAGTATCTTGATTACTCCAGGAACTGAGTTTCACTGAAGCACATTTACAGACCAAATTACCCTTTCTCACAACACTTTGCCCAAGCACTCGCTCTGGGTTCAGAGACAAAGCCATCACCAAGCCTTTTCAGGAACCTTGCAAGCCAACGGGCAAATAGAAAGACCCATCGGACCAAATGGATATTTAAGAGAATTATGCCGAATTGAAATGCACCAGGAACCCAGAATCTGGTTTTAGTTTTTGTTTTGAAGATAGCAAGGTTTTGAATTTGCCAGTTGTAGACATTTAATTACAACTATAGAAGGAGAAGTATCAAGGCAAAGATAGACATAGATATAGTGTGTACATAGTTTTAAAACTAATGTTTAGGTTTTTAGTTGAACAGCCTAAAACTTCGGCGCACTCCACTCTCACACAAGTCTCCAGAAATGAGACACAAGTCTCACCCCATCCCAAAGTAAGTGAAAAAAAAATTATCTTTTAAATTTTTTATTTATTTGCTAGATGGGACATCAGTAGGACAATTACTGAAATCTGAATAAGGTCTGTAAGTTAGATAATAATACTATAGCAATGTTAATTTCTTGGATTTGATAACCACACTGTAGTTGTGTAGATGAATTTAGGAAGTATATACTGAAGTATTTGGGGATAAAGGGGCGGAATGTTTACAACTTATTGCCAACCAGCTAGGAAAAGAAGTAACACGTACACAATGGCAAAGCAAACACGGCAAAGTACTACCATTCGAGGAATCTGATGATGGGTTGAAGGGTATACGGGAATTCTTGGCACTATTTTTGAAACATTTATGTGGATGTAAAATTATTTCAAAATAAAAAGGTAGCTTGTTTTGTAAAAGCTTCTTATTTAGGCCTCCAGAGTTACTGTTGCCTATTTAAAATAACAGCCTAATAGAGTGTATTTATAGGTTCCTTTGCTCGGGTACCCGCATCAATGTAAAAAGGATCTGA
The DNA here is from genome assembly GCA_008750895.1 of Mirza zaza. Lineage (NCBI taxonomy): Eukaryota > Metazoa > Chordata > Mammalia > Primates > Cheirogaleidae > Mirza > Mirza zaza. The sequence continues at coordinate 3,386 of VSMD01012100.1, read as the reverse complement.
TGTAGGGCCCCTTCTGTGGATGTAGGTCCCACTTTAGATGTCACTTAGAACCCATAATCTTGAAGAAACACAGCATAGGGGAGCCAGGGACAAGACTACTGAAACATGAGTTGCTACCGTCAAGTGAATGTCCAGAGAAGAGGGATTCTGGAAGCACAGAACCTGGATTCTCTAGGCCTGTAGAGTTCCACACCATGGGATGTTTAGCTCTGTAGCATCTTAGAGTGAGGGGCACAGAGGCAGGGCTGTGTTGAGGATCAATGTGGCACATTTTGTATGTACACTGCCTGGCACCCACCGAGGGTTCCAGCAGTGGTTTCTAGTCTCCGCACTGACCCCTCTTCCAACTTCAAGTTTTCTCATCTGGAGCAATGGTCTGGCACCCTGGGGCATGTGGTAGGTGCCAAAGTCAGTCCCCTGTTTTCAGAGTGTCTGCAAAACCCCACGGGAAAGGCTGCACTTGGACAGCTGGATGGGGCCTTCTTTATCCACTTAAGACAAGCCTTTCCCCGTGCATCTTTCTTTGGTAATGGAAACATCCCAACCACAATCCTTCCTGCTAATCAAATCCCATTTGGGCTGAAGGCCTGCTGACATTCATTAGCCCAAACCTGCTTTTCAGAGATTTCCACTCACTTTGAGCTAAACATGTGGGCCCCAGCCCTGAGCTGAAATCAAGATTGCGCTTTCTTCTTTCTCTTTCGACCAGAAACGCCATTCTGCTGCCATTGGAAATTGATGCACCTAAGTACAAAGTGTCTGTTCCGTGCATCCTCCAAACAAAATGTGGCCTGGGTTCAAGACCAGCATGCACTAGCACGCGCACACACACACACATTCTCAGGCCATAAAAGTCAACCACACCGCTGAATATCTAAAACCCACCACTCAGCAAACACGGTCTCCTTTCTGGAACTTTTGGCGATGTGGACAACATCCTGTCATTGAGCATGTGTATAGCTTGAACTGGCAATAAATCGAGGCGCTAATCCTGATGCACGACAGCACCTGCAGTAACAGAGAAGAACGTCTCAGCAGACGACACATGTATAAATCACATTTATTTTCATAGCACATTTAAATAACGTTTTGGCCCTGGGGATTTTCTGCCAAGTAATGAAGCATCACCCAATGAGAGTCTGCAACGTTGCTCCAATCTGCAGTGCCCCTCACAGCACAGGAATAAAACCTGTGATTTATATGGATGTCATCGCGGTAGCATAGGGGGCTTCCTTTCCCTTGCACGAGACATTGCTGTGCATCCGGATTAGAGAGGAGATTTATCTGCAAAATAAACAAAGAACAGGCCCCCCCATTTTCTCCCTTAATAATGCCAGATGAGACATCAAAAACACACACACACACACACACACGTACCCACTCAGCAGCACACACATAACAGCCACACATGCACATAACACAGACAGGCTTGTTACGAGATAGAAAAGAAAACGATCCTGATAAAAGATGACCATTTGTACCCTGATGGTTTGGTTTATCAGCGGTTCCTTGCAGGAAGCCTCCAGCTCCTGGCCTCCGCCGTCCCTCCCCGGGGGTGCTCCATCTACATCAGGGCGGACGCCAGCCTTGACTGCCTGAGGCCCAGCACACACAAGATGGAGAGAAATCAAATCTCCTCCACAGATTGTAAGGTGGTAGTGCAATCCCAATTCACCTGCCACTTCCTATCTTGTTGTTTCAAGGGAAAATATGACCTCATTCTAACAAGATTTTCCTTTGGATGGCCATACGGGCGGTTGGCCCGGCTCACTCAGGTAGAATGAATTGCAAATTGTTCTGTTGAAATCATTATGAGTCCTTGCCCAGTCTTCCTTCCTTCCTTCCTTCCTTCCTTCCTTCCTTCCTTCCTTCCTTCCTTCCTTCCTTCCTTCCTTCCTTCCTCTCTCTCTCTTTCTTTCCTTCTTTCTTCTCTCTTTTTTTCTTTCTCCTTCTTTCTTCCTCCCTCTTCCTTCCCCTTCCCTCCCCTTCCCTCCCCTTCCCTTCTCCTCTTTCTTTCCCTCCCCATCTTCTTCTTTCCCCCCTTCCTTAGCAGCCATTTATGCTCTAGAGCTCACCAGGCCTCGCTCTGTCTCAACTTGAGGCCACCATCTACCCTGCTAAATGTAGGTTGCTTTCGACAGAGAAAAATGTACCCTGCAACTCAGTGGGGCACGATTTATCATACATGGACATACATATCATATCATTGAACTATGCTACAGTTCAATTTATGCCTGCCCCAAAATGCAACTTCATCCAGAAAACACTGAAACAAGAATAAGAACTCAGATTGTTATGGTGTTTTACAGTTAGCAAAACCTGTCCCTGTACTGCATATTGTCATAGTTGGTCCTCAACAAACCTGTGCTGTGGTAGGGCGGACACAGGGCACATGCTAAGATGTAGTCCTTGCACTTGTTGAGGTCACCTCTGCTTCAAGGACCGAAGGCATAGTATTTTACTTTTTTTGCCTCAGGTTCACATGTTTCAGGATCACCGTAGAAACCCAAAGCAGAAAATCTCATGCTTTAACATGGAAAACCATTCCTTGACTAACTGGGGGACTGGGTGGCAGTGGCCTCCCTCGGGGCAGGGATACCAAACAGCCAGTTTCATTCGAACAGACCTGGAGTTGAGGTCAGGATCTCCGGATGCCACCTGGATATTCCTAAATGAAAGTTATTTCCCAGAAAAACACAGTCTTGTATTTATCAATACACATTCTTTCCATTTCCTAGCCGAAGGGTGAACTTTCCATTTGCTCAAATCTGACTCTTGTGAAATGGAGAAAGACTCTCATGTGACTTGTGTGAAGTTTCCTGTGCGTATTTTGGTCCAGGTCACAAGTAGGGAGGAAAGAAATGCCGGCCCAAATTTCTCATATTGTGCAGATTTTATGTCAAAAGGAGTCCCAAGCAATTGCACATATCTGGATGTAAATGTATTCTTTGCTTCCCATTTTCATTTCTCAAATTTGTTCTGAAGTTGCACAACAGCCATCCATATAGCAAGGGGAAATTTTTAATTTACAAAGATGATTGCCCTAAATTAACATTTAAAAAAAAAAAGCAATCAGGAAAAGCAGCATTATTTAGCAAGGCTAATCCAGGACTGTGGAGAGGGTCAGCTTGTCCCTAAAAATAGGGCGACCACCTGTCGCAGTTTGCCTACAGCAGCTCTGACATATACTATTGTCCTGACTTAATTATTAATAGCCTGCCTTTCGCACTCATAATTGTCCCAGTTTGGATGCTGAATTATATAGTCGCCCTACCTAAGAGCTGTAGGAAAATCCAGTTGAACTAGGTCTTATTCTTTCAAGGGCTTGAAAACAACCTGAAAATGAGACTGGAGGAGTGCAAAAAAAAAAAAAAAAGAAGAAGAAA
>VSMD01012093.1:0-20189 GCA_008750895.1 Mirza zaza | reverse complement strand
AGGGGTGGGCAGTGGGTGCTACTTCAGATCACATGAGCAGGGAAGGCCTCTCGGACGCTGAGGCATTTGAGTAGAAATCCTGAATGAAATGCGCACATGAGCCTTGCAAATATCCAAAGAAGACGATTCCAGGAGAAGAAACAGCAAGTGCAAAGGCCCTGGGGCCCAGCGAGCACTGTGTGCCCGTAGGAGGGGCAGCTGGAAAGGGCGCTGTGGCCTGGGGACACACGTTGCATGTCACCCCAGTGACGTGGGAGCCAGTGCAGGTCTGTGCAGAGGAATGACATGACTCACTCTATGCCTTATCTGATCTCTGGCTACACCTGGATCAGCTGCGGCACAGAAGTCGCAGAGCGACACAGTGAGTGGCCGTGATGACAATCCAGGCCAGAGCCTGACAGGCCGACCAGGGTGAATCGAGGGAGGGCGAGGAGCAGCGGGACTCTGTGCACATCTCTAGGTGGAGGCGAGAGGACCCGCAGTGCCCGCGTGGTGTGGGGAGAGAGAAGGGTCCAGGCTGTCCTCGAGGCCTGTATCCCGGCAACTGGGAGAACGGAGCCTCCAGCAGCTGAGCGGGGCGCTAGGACAAGCAGGGTGTCTCTGCCTGGTAGGCCGTGGGGGTCGTGGCTCAGTGTCCATGAGAAGAGCGAGGGGCCTCAGGCAGCCCGGGGGACAGAGGAGGCAGCGAGTGATGGCGTCTGGGGTTGAAGGACAGGAGGCCAAACCAGGGGCTCTCAGTGCCCTGGGATCACTGGGAGCTAGTGGAGAGGGAGGGAGGGAGACACCCAGAGTCCCAAGGACAGGGATGGGCGGAGTCCCACCAAGGGGCTGAGAAGCAGCAGCCTGTGGGGTGGGGTGTGGCACCAAGGGAAGGGAGCCTGTCACGGAGGCCTGAGTGGCCCTGTGTGGCTGCGGCTGAGAGGTCAGGGAAGGCTGGGCCGAGGACAGGTGGAGGTCATGGGTGGCCATGGCGGGAACAGCCTGGCGGCGTGGGCAGGGGACACTGGCTGGCGTGAGTAGAGGACAGACAGGGAGGAGGGGAACGCAGACAGGACACGGAGCAGTTTTCCTGTAACGGGCAGCAGGGACGAGGGCCGTGGGTGACAGGGATGTGGAGTCTCGAGGAAGGCGAAACTCGGTGACTGGCCCGGGACACCCACTAGCAAGTCCGGCAGAGCCGTCCTCCTGCTCCCTGGGTCTTCCCAGGAGTGAGTGGGTCCTCCCCACCCGCCGTCACACCTCGGGCCAGATGTTCTGGGTCAGGTGCACTGAGAAAAGGCTCACGGTCACGTTCCTGAAGGAAACCTGCTCCCTGTCCCCACAGAGAAGCCTCTAGTCTTGACAGCTGCATGTGCCAGATTTCTAGCAAGATACGGGGTGAGTGCACCCCGACACCCCTCCAGGGAGGGTGGCTCCCTGGGCTCAGATGCCCTGACGACCTCCCGTCTCCAGCCACTCATGCCTTCTCCCACAAGCATTTGCCTAGGTCCCTCCATGGGTCTGCCCCTCCCTTCCTTTCCACAGAGAAGGAAGATGCGTGAACCTTTCACCACTGCGCTGCATCTAATGGCTTGATAGAGGAATGTGGAACGTACTGGGGCAGCACAGGGAAAAGGAAATGCGTCCTTCAGAGGAGGCCACATGTGGGCTGGGCCTTGCGGGATGAATAAGAGTTTGCCAGGTAGAGTAGGCATTCCAGGCAGAGGGAAGAGCACATGCAAAAGCTCAGGACCAAGTGAACAAGTGTGGCTGGGTTATGAGAAGGTAAGGGGGGTCCAGTTATGAAGAGACTAGGATGCCTTTTATAAGGGACTTAGCAAAGGTCTCCTGAGGGCTGACATGACCAGACCTGGGTGCTAGTACCCTCACTTTGGGACCTGAGTGCAGGGAGGAGAGCCCAGAAACTCACCTGAAGAATCCCCAGATGCCCAGACGGTACTGAATGGTCACCACCACCACGTTCTCATGGGCAGAGAGGGCCAGGCCATCGTAGGTTGAGGCCCCGCCCACCATGAGACCACCTCCGTGGATCCACACCATCACCTGGACAGGGAGGGACACCCGCACTGGTTATAGGAAGCAGAGCTGGGAAGGACTTAGAGGTTGTCTTGTTTCATCATCTGCCTCTTGGAAATGACCATGACTCAAGCAGGCCGTTATTCTAAGTCTGCCAGTGCCCAGCAAGCTTCCAAAGGCAGTGTCTCTGCTCCCTGACCCTCCCATCCACAGCCCAGGCCACCACCCCACCTGATGTACCCTGGCTGCCCCTGCCTTTCTCCCCAGCCCCAGTGCCACCTCCCACCCCCTGAGGCTATTGACGTGGAGCACATCACCACGGGAATAATAGCAAAGGCTAAGGATGCCCTGTTGTCCCCAACACTCCAGTCACCCTCATGCTGGACCTTGCAGCCAGCTCCGCACAGACACATAGCAGCGCTTGCATTGCAGCTGCCTCCCAGTTATGTGTTTGGTTGTGAATACACTTCCCTGTGCACAAGTGACTGTCTCAAAAAGCACACATGCCCTGACGGTATCTCTTCCTTATATGCCTCCTTCCTGCCTCCTCTGCCTCCCCAAATCCACCCACCCTGCAAACCCCAACCTGGAACCCACCCACTCCAGGAAGCCTTAGATCTTGACTAACATTATCTGGGAATCTTCTGTGTGCCAGGACTGTGATAGGAACCGAGGATAAGAGTAGACACAACGATTCACAATTCATGGTTCTCACATTTAAAGAGCTCACATAACAGGGAAGCAGTGGGAGGGGCTAAAATAATTATATTGCAATAATATTGTTGATAAAAAAGTAAAAGAATTATAATATGTACTGTGCACCAAGTTCCTTCACCCCCTTTCTAGCAGACCCTCCCCCACCCTCCAGCCTGCAGCTGGCAGCCTGCCCATCTCTGGCCCTTCACTTATTTGGGCAATGCTGACTCACTGAGTCACCAGCCTGTGCCAAAGACTATTAGGGAGGGAAATTAGCTACAATATAATCCCAGAGAATTGGCCAAAGATAAAAGCAAGTACCTCTGGGACTGTCCTAGGCTCTAACCAACACCTTGGTAATAAGACAGTGAAAGTTGTCACAGGTGGACCTTGGTGTGCTGGGGAAAGGCCACACACATGCTCAGTGTCCTACTCCATGCCAAAGAACACTGGTTTGAAGATCAAAAGACCTGAGCTCTGGTCCTGCCAGCCCTACTGCACAACCTCCACATTCCCCTATCGGGGCCTCAGTTTCTCTATATGTAATGGAAAAGCTGGGTTATTGGCTTTTCTTTAAGACCCCTTCCAGCTCTAACTCTATTGAAAATCATGTCCAAACTGCTCTGGGTATCAGATTCTTAAACTATGAACTAAGAGTACTCACTGCCACCCTTCAGTTAGCATGAGCGATCTTGGGACAATGAAGATGTGTGTTACAGATGTACAGCAAACTCTTCCAGTGGTTCCATGTCACTGGTTCCCCATTAGGGGAAACTGACATGTAGAAACTTGTGTTTCCTGTGTGAGCCCTGTGGACCCTGAGCAGTCCTGGCCTGTGCTTCACCTCTTCCCATGTGCATCCAAAGACCCCGAAGACCCCGTGGTAGTGGAGCCAGCACGTCTGGGCCAGGGGTTCCCATGGCTTACCGGCAGCCTGCTGTTCTTGGTCAAGTCAGCAGGAGTGTAAATATTCAGGTAAAGACAGTCTTCGGACAACTTGACAGTAATGTTCTCCTTTCTGTTGGTAAAGAGGTTGGAGAGCACCTGCCCTCCCACTGGGTCTTGGGAGCACCTGGGGAGGGGAGAAAGAGGAACCCCTGAGGTTCAACTAGACTTAAGCAAGGTGTCTCCTTGTGCTGGGCCGGGCCTTGATCTGGGAGGTGTCAGCCTCTAACTGGACTTGTCGTTGCCAGACTCGAGATGCTAAAAGGGAGAGGAGGCATCCTAGGGTCCAGGTTATGCCCTGGGAACTTCTAAGGCCTTTCAATCCAACAAGAGTGAGATGGCCTTGGCACCTCTCCCCTTCTTGGGGCTTTGGGATGCCCTGGCTCAAGGACAGGAGGCTGCAGAGACACTGACCCACCCTTGGAGGTGACTATTCCTGCTGCCTATGGGGCGCTAGATGGTAGCTGCAGGGTGACCCTGTTCCTCCACCAGATAAACATGTTCCAGTCCATGGAAGACTTCCATTCATCCTGAGAAGTCATTCAAGTACCGGACAAATATTTAGGGTCTCCAACAGGTCAGGTCAGTCTTTGTGAGACATCTGCATTCTAGTCCTGCCTCAGCCACTCATTTGTTAAGTAACGTTGGGTGAATTCCTTTCCTGCTCTGGGCTCCAATCTGCCCGGTGTAAGTGAGGGGAGTGATTTCTAGAAGGGTCTTGCAGCTCTGACACGCCAGGGTTCTACGATCAGCTCATACTCAACAAGCTCTGTTGGTTGCCCTGATGAAAGATCTCAAAGATCCAACATAGATGAAAACTGGTAATATTCATTGAGTCTTCCAAGTGTGCCAGGCACTGTTTGAAGTACTCTTTATGTACTTATGTCTTTAGGATTCAGGTCAGCCCATTACGTAGGTTCTATTATTATCCCCATTGTACAGATGAAAAACCTGAGGCACAGAGAGGTCAGAGAACCTGCCCAAGGCCGAATAGCCAGGAAGATGCACGCTATGTGGGGTACATTTCTGAGCACATTATAAGCAATGTTCCCAGATCTCAATGTACACAGGAGGCGGCATCGCAGACCCACTGGGCACGTGGGTCGGAGGGACTCAGGGGCCAGGACGACACAGCTGTCAAGTAGCAGAATCAGAGTCAGCAAAGTGACTTCCTGACTTCCATTCAGGGAGCTTTGTCCCCAGATCACCAAGAGCCAGGGCAGAATATTCATCAAAAAGGAAATTCAAATGTCAAGGAAGACAAAAATAGTTCAACTTCACTAGTATTCAGAGAAATGTAAATAAAAAGCAAAATAATATTTATCACTATCATTTTGCAATTCAAAAGCTAAAAGATTATTTTAATAACTCTAAACATTGGCAAGAGTCAGCTGAATAGAGGTTTTCATACGTTAATAGAAGGATTCTAGTCGGAACATTTGTGGAGGGAAATTTAACAAGAATTGCATACTTTTGACTCTGCAATGTCATTTCTTGAAACTTCTAAAATAGTCTTGAATGTGCATAGAGATTTAATACAGGCTGTTCATCACAGTGCTATTTATAATGTCAAAAATAACTTAATGATCCTAAATAAGAAATTGGGTAAATTAATTATGGTTCAATACCCAACATAATGGAGCTATTAAATGCCAGGTTATACAATGAGCAAAGCAGGCATCCAAACTATCCATACATATGATGCCATTTTCAAGAAAGAAAATATGCAACACACATAAGGTTGGGAAAACGATTGAAAATATTAACAGCAATTCTCTCTAAGTGGTAGAATTGACCATGATTTTAATTTTCTTAGTTTTCCTTCAATCTATTTCCTACATTTTCGGTAATAAGTATGTATTCCATTTGGAAACAGAAAATAAAAACAGTGAATATTATTTTTAAGACAAAGGAAAAGAAAGGAAAGGAAAGGAGGCAGCCAGAGGTGGGTCCAGGAGATTCCGAGAAATGTCTTGCTGAGGAGGTGAATGGTGCCTGGGTTGGGGCATGCAGGTGTCCGAGGTGTCCGAGGTGTCCTGGGCAGGGGGGCTGTGTGGCCAACTGCAACCTTTGGGCTGTTTTCCCAGCTTGGCCAGGCAGGCAGGGTGACCAACCATTGCTCTGCTCGGGAATAAGTAACTAGACACACTTGGAGCTGAGAGGTTGCCAAGTCCACACCCTGGTTCATTCCCCACCCACGCACCCCACCCCCCCATCTGTGTCAAAGTGCAAATCAGAAGAATAGGATTATTACTTTTGATCATCTGCTCAACTGCTTTTTTTTTCCACATCACTTATTACCTTGTAACATAGCACATTATTCATTTACTAATTTGCATATTATTCATTGTCTGCCTCCCTCTGCTAGAACGCCAGCTCCATGAAGCTAGGGGAAGTATGGGATCTTTGTTTTGTTCACCAATGGATCCCAAGACCTGAAACATGCCTGGCACCCAGTAGGTGCTTAATAAATAGGTGTTGAATAAAAGGCTCTAGAATGTTGTGAGAGTTCTGGAATATTCTCTAGGTTCCACAGTGTTCTTAGGGATTCCAGAACAAAGTACAAGCCGATCGGGGGTTGCCGGGGCCCCCTCCTGCATCACTTTGGGGCAAACGCCCCCACTGGAAGGTGCCAACGCCAACCCCACGGGCTTACATGGGCGGGTAGGAGGTGGTGTTCTTCACGAAGCTCCACGGCTCTGCAGGCTGTGGCGGAGCAAACCTCAGGGATCCGAGCGGAGGCTTGGCAAAGGGCACTCCCAGGAACATGGCCACAGGCTGTGCGAATCCTTCCAGGTGGACGTGCTTCCCCCGGACTTTGCCATGCACGGTGGCCACCACAGGCGGAGAGGACGGGAGACCTGCTGGACAGTGAGAGGAAATGAGGACACATCGCAGCTGCAAGGCTTGACCTGGATTCCAGGGGGGGTTGCCACTTTCTAGGCGTGTGACATTGAATAAGTCACCTAAGCCCTCAGAGCCTCAGTTTCTCCCAATGTGAAAAAGGGATGAGGGTCACTGTCCTTCCTAACTCACAGAGCTGTTTTAAGGAGAAAATTGGAACAGGAGATGGAAAAGCACTCAGTCAAAAACAAATGCAAGAAGGAGAGCTGCTGAGAAGAACAGGTCACTTGGTCTCCCTCTGAGAAGCCTCTGGAACATTCATCTATTACGTCCTGCACTGGACCGCATGCAGGGTGACAGGTGAACAAGAGGTGGCCCTGTTCCCAGGACCACTGAACCTCGCAGTGAGAATGAGCCACATACACACTCAAGCCTAAATCTGGAAGAAAGTGGTGGTGTCCTGGGAGAGGAGGTGCTTCAGGAGGTAGAAGAGGGGTGAGGCCATCTGACTGGTGGCACGTGGAGGGGCTGGGACCTACAGCAGGAGGGGCTGAATAGGGAGAGATGAAAGCAGGGGGTGGTGTGAAGCAGAGAGGAGAGAATGTGCCGAGGCTCAGAGACAGCAAGATGCAGAGCCTGCCCGGGCAGGGCGAGTGGCCCTCGGGCACCAGGTGGAGGCTGCGGGGAGTGGAAAATGACCCTGGGGTGAGAGAGTGTGGGTCAGGGAGGGCCCAGAATGCCAGGCTAAGGGCTGGGGTTTTATTTCATAGACAAGCGAGCAGCAGGAGGTGTTCTGGAGGAAGGCACACAAGCTTGAGGAGGACTCTTCCATGGCTCAGAGCAAGACATGTAGAGGAGAGAGACGGGAGCAGAGTCCCGGCTGCTCCACTCTGCAGAGCAGACGATTCTTCCCCCTGAGCTGACGTCCATGTCCCTGCAGCTTCCGTATCAGTCCTGGTTCCACCTGCCATGGGACCAAGCTAATGTGATTTCGGGGCAGGTGACTTTTCAGATGCTTGATCATGCCACCCCCCTCCCAGTCCTGCCTGGCCTCAGTGACCTTGATTTCTCTGAGCATCCTTCCCAGGAAATTGTTTCCATCCTCTTGTCCTCCCCGTTGAGCTGCTTTGATTATAGACAAACATTCAACTTGTCTTTCAGTGTGTGTGGCCAGAACAGAAAAGAATAATCCAGATTTAGTCTCATCAGAGAATATTCAAGGACATTAGAAACTCCTTATGCAAAACGTGGTTAAAATCAGTATCTATGTCTCATGTCATTGATAGCTGATCCTATACTGTGGACATTGAGATTGTTTTGTTTTTGTTGCTAATTATTACAAATGACGCTGAGATGAACTTCCTTGGAAGGCTATTTATTGACGTGGCAATGGGGGTGGCCCTGCAGGTGACTTGTTTTCTTTGGGATTTCCAAGTTTTTAGCACTGAACATAGATGCAGTTTCATAATTATAAGACAAATTTTATGAAGAAATATGGTGATGTCTATAAGGAATTTTGAATGACTCGGTCCCTGAGCAGATGTTGGGGATGTAGAAGGGAAGGAGATGCAAGAGCTGCTTGGGAGGCTGGTCTCAATTCAGACAGGGTCAGCGTAGGTGTCAGGGACAGATCCTGGCAAGTGGATCCCACAGGACGTGGGCACTTAAGACTCGAAGGAGGTCGGGTGAGGGGCAGAGTAGGTTCATATTCCAGAGGGTGAGGTGCGTACTATGGATATGGTGGCTTCACCCAAGAGGCCAGAGTGAGAAAGAAGAGAAAGAACTAATGATAATACAGGGACAGCTACAACCGAGACTAAGAACATCCATCAGAGTCTCAGCAGGAAAACGCCAGGCCTTGCAGAAGCCCAGAAGAGAGAGGAAGAGAGTAACCTCAGAGAAAGCAATGGGTATGGCAAGGAATGAAGTGGACAGAGGCCAGAATGCCAAGGGTGAAGAAGTGGGCACATGTATGGGAGGCACAAGCAAGGATGGGAACAAGAGCAGTTTCACTTGATGTTACATGTAGTGTGTACATAGTGGGCACTTGCTACATGCAAGACATACATTCCCGGTCCTTTAAATTAACCCTAGAAAAGCCTTCCTAGGTAGGCATCAACATGCTCATTTTACAGATGAGGAAACTGAGGAAGTGGAAGCAGCCTGCAAGGACTAGCTAAAGATGGAAATGGATGGTGTTGCCAGGGGTAATCAGAGGTGAAGGGATATTCCAGACCACATGTGGTTCCTTTCTTACTCTGCCCTTACACGCAGTTCCAGGCCTCTCTCTCACAGAGTCTCCCTGTCACAAAGAAGACAGAACCCAGACAGGGCCTGTGCTGTCAGGGCTGATGGGGGGACCCCTGGCTCTGGACGCAGGAGCCAGACATAGACCAGGGCGTGGTTACGAAGGTGACCTTGGGCAAGTGCATTCTGCTTTTGGAGTCTCAGGGTCTCCGTCTACAGAATGGCACAGATGTAGCTCGAGGTCCCTCGCTGCCCCCTGTATTTCCCACGTCTGTCACTGTCTGTACTCTCAGCATTGCCACTGAGGCCTTGCTGGTTCTGGAGGAACTGTCCCTCCCCGGGTCCAACCATCCCAGAGCCCACACGCCAACCACTTCCTTGATAGGGTCCCACACCCTGGGCCACCATCCACCTGCCCTAGTCACCCCAGAGCCAGTACCAGACAACTAGGGACAGCCCTGTGCCCCAAGGGCCCCCAAAATTACTCACAGTAGCCAGCGCTAAGCCTGCTCACCCCGGTGTATGCCCCTCCTTCTGAGAACTGTGAGTAACAAACCGTCTTTTCAATGGTGATCACTGGCTCCTCATACATTGCCCTGACCATGCCTCAAATTTTCTATTAATTCACCACATTTATCAACAACTCCTCCTTTTATCCATCCCTTTCCTGCACTTCCTCTGTACCAGGCACTGTCCTAAGTGCTTTAGAAACATCCCATGTCATCCCCACAGCAGCCCAGTGAAGTAGGTACTGTCGGCGTCCCTATGTTAGGGACGGGGTAACCAAAGCACAGAAAAGTTAAGTTCCTCGCCTAGGGACACACAGCTAGGAAGTGCTGAGCTGGGATTCAAACTCAGGTACTCAGGCTGCAAGGTCCTTGCTCTCAGTATTCTGTTGCATCACTCTCCGTATCTGGCCATATCTCGACTAATAACAAAGAAGAAATTAAGCTGAGCTCCCCACATTCCTTGAGTGGGGAGTTAGGCTAGCCCGTCCCCCTCCTGCCTGAGGACATGCAGTGCAGCTGGGGTCTCGGGTGCTTCTCCTCCCCACGCAGGCTGGTGCCACCTCGGCTCTGCTGCTCCAAGGCCAAGTCCAAATCTGGAAGCTCACACCTCTGCAGAACCAGACCTGTAGTGCCTTTTCTCTACACCCATCCCCAACCACCGCGGCCCAGGACAAGGATTTCCAAAAGCACCCTCAATACTTGTATTGCAGAAAGACTCACCACAAGCTCTGGAAGTAGCGAGAGTGGCCAGGAACAGAGCACAGAGCCACATTGTGGAAGGACAGCAGCACCCAGGGCCTGGAAGGTCTTGATGCCCCTCAGAGAAGCTGTGCCTTCCTGCCCCAGAGCCTGGGCCCCCACAGCCCAGGGATCTAATCAGGATAACAGGGAAGCTCTCTGCACTTCCAAAGATCCCCTTGGGGATTTATTGGAACCTCCAAGTCACACCCACTCAGTTCAGCCCTTTTATGTAAACAGTCCAGACTGAACTCTCAGATTGCAGGTAGTCTCGAACTTGCCAATCAACTTATTACATAAGAGTTTCTCCATTGTAGGACTCCAACCTCCCTGGGCTGGGAGCTTCCCAGAGTCAGACACAAGCAGGCAGATGCCTTTAGGCAAGGGGGAGCTTTGGTCTGGGGAGCCCAGAACAGGCTCAGATATATTCACAGCAACTCACAGCCCCACAACTGCTCAGCTGGGCAACTTAGGACACATCTCTTAGCTTCCCTGGGCTTGTATTTCACAGAGTTCTAGACTCTCAATTTCGGAAGTGATTTTAAATTCCATCCAGTCCCGTTTCTGATGCCTAAAGTTACTTTACAACTGTCCTGCCAACTGACCCAACCTCTTGTATCTGAGAACTCACTACCTCTCAAAGCAAGGATTTCTGGACAGAAGGTAAAAATGAACTTTATGTCTCCACAGTCCCTGGCTATAACCACCCATCCATCCGTGTATTCATTCATTCTTTGAACATTTCCCAAATGTGTTATGGACACACAGGTAAACTCAAGATATGGTTCATCTTAACAAGGGGCTCGCCATTAGTAGTAAGATGGAGGTGTGTGTGAGTGGGGTGTCTTGCAATGCTTGTGAAAGCACCAAATTGGGGGGTACAAAGAGCTCTGGGTACTCCAGGGAAAGTGTCATTTACAAACTGCTGGGGACACAAGGAAGATGCTCAAAGCCTCTCTCGTGGAATCATCAAATGTCCAACAATATGGAATTTGTTTAACACACCGTGGTACAGTTGGTTAAGGAACTATTATGTCAGGGGTGCTTACACTTTTTAAACAGGGGGCCAGTTCACTGTCCCTCAGGCCATTGGAGAGTGTGCACTGTGGGCCTGGGACAAGTCGGCAGCTAAGCAGGACAGGCAGCAGCGGCAAAAACACCCGAGGCGGGAGGCATGTGGCCCGTGGGCCGTAGTTTGAGGACACCTGTATTATGTACTCACTGCAAGTAGTGATGCGCATGTCTATATATTGACAAGGAAAGACAGTCACAATCTAGTGTGAAAGGGGCAAAAACAGGTGATAAAACTGTTGTGCTTGCTTTGGGAAACAGTTTGGCAGTTCCTTGAAAAGCTAAGCACAGGGTTACCATGTGACCCAGCAGTTCCGCTCCTAGGTGGATTCTCAAGAAAATTGAAATCGTGTTCACTCAAAAACTTGTAGTCAAATAGTAGTATTATTCATAATAGCCCAAAAGTGAAAACACCCAAATGTGATGATGAATGGATATATAAAATGCAGTCTATCCACAGAGTGAAATATTATTCAGCGATAAAAAGAATATGCTACAACCTGGATTAAACTGGAAAACATTATGATCAGTGAAAGAAGCCAGGCACAAAAGACAACATATTTGCGTGATTAGTTTTTACATGAAATTTCCAGGATAGACAAGTCCATGGAGACAGAAAGTGGATTAATGGTTGCCAGGGGCTGGGAAGAGGGAAATGAAGGTGCTGAAGAGTGACTGCTAATGGGTATTGGGTTTCTTTGGGGGGAGGTAAAAATGTTCTGGGATTAGATAGTGGGGATGTTTGCACAACTTTATGATTATGCAAAAAAAAAAAAACCCTCACTGAATTGTACACTTTAAAAAGGTAAATTTTATGGTATGTGAATTATATTCTCTGAAATAAAGAAACATATTTTTAAAAATCCAGTTATGTATAATATGATCGCATTTTAGTAGTAATATGCATCTTTATTTGCATAGGGAAAATTATAGAAGGTTATACATCTAATTAGTATTATAATGATGATTTCCAGACTGTAATACTATATTGTTACTTATTTGTATATTCCATCTTTACTCACTCATACATTCACTTGAAAATATTTATTGAGTGCTTACTGCATGGCAAACACTGAGAGTTTTGTCTGCAGGATCTCCGTTCTCAAAACACCCCTGTGAAATTGATCCTAGGATCTCCTGAAGCTCAGTGCGGTTAAGGACCTGGTGTGAGGTCGCACATCCAGTAGGAGGAGCTGAGCACTGCACACAGACTGCGTGGCTGCACAGCCCACACGCTTAAGCCCTCTGCTTTGGTGTCTGTTCATGACAAACCACCTTTGTTGTTGCCCAAGCACAGGCTTGATGGCCTGTGGGGATCTCCTGCAGCCTCTCCCTTCTGGCTTCTCCTCCCTCTGGCTCCCCCCTACACAGTGCCCCTGCCTTCCTGCTGATCCCTCTGGGTCCTCCAGGCTGCCAGGAAGGGTCGGGAGCTGCCTGTAGCCCAGAGCTACTCGGAGGGCCAGAGGGTGGCAGACAGTTGGAAATGGGAGTGCTAGGGTTCTTGGGAGATAAATACCTCCGTGTATTCTGTTCCCACCGTTTCCTCTTAGGATTAAGCTCCAGGCACCCACAGTGGGATCTGACTTCATAACGGACCCTTGGCTGGCTATTTTCCCTTCCCCACCTCACCTTCCCTCTCCCCTCTCTGTCTCCTGCTTGTGCTTCAATCCCTGTCTCAGGTTTGCTTCTGGGGAAAGACAAAGGGTCCTGAGCCCCTTAGCCAAATGACCCATGTGGTCTGTTAGGGGTTGAACTGGGTCCAGCCAATATTCATATGAGGAAGCCCTAAACCTCAGTAATCACATGTGACTACATTTGGAGACAGGGACTTTAAAGAGGTGATCACATTAAAATAAGATCACTAGAGTGGACCCTAATCCAGTCTGACTGGTGTCCTAACATGAAGAGGAAATTTGTACCCAGAGAGATGTGAGGGACATGTGTGCACAGAGGGGTGACCATGTGAACATTCAGCAAGAGGGTGGTTTCCTACAAACCAGGGAGGAAGGGCTCAGAGGAGTCCACCCCTGCCAGAACCTTGAACTTGGACTTCTAGCCTCCAGAACTGTGAGAAAATTAATTTCTCTTGTTTAAATCACTCAGTCTGTGATATTTCACTCTGGCAGCCTGAGCCAACTAATCCGTAGTCCCAACTCAATTCCTTTCCTCGTGTCCAGAGAAGACTAAGGCCCAGAGCTGGGAAGGGGTGCCTCAGCTCACACAGCAACTCAATGGCAAAGTCAGGACCAGAAAGGAGGCTTTGACTTCTGCCACAGTGGGAATGAAATGGATGGCAGCCATTTCTCTTGCTTCTCCGACACATCCAGGTGGTGTTCTAACTACCAACCTTATCCCAGGGCAAAACACCTTGATCTTGTCCACAGTGGCGTTGCTAGTTCATTGGCCCAGGGTGAGGGTGGTAGGATGGAGGGGTTAGAAAAGGCCAGAGGAGGAGGCGGGTATCTGGAGAGCTGTGTTCTCTTTCCCCCTGTCATTTGGCAAGCTTGGGCAGACCAATACTGATATCAGGAAGGATTGGGCAACCAGCAGCCATAAAGCACGTGACAATCCCAGAGATGTCCATGGTTTCTTGCCCAAGGCCTTCAGTTGTAGCTGAAATGAAGTTTCTAGAAACCCACATTCAAAAAGGGATACTCATTAGCACTCAATCTAGCCATGTGGCAGGCTGGTGAGGGAGCTCTGTGGAGGGGGTGGGGACTTGGTGACAGCATTAGAATCAGTCCCCAGAAGTGATTCACTCTACAAAGCTTGACCTGGGCTAGGATTCCTACCTCCCTTAGTTTTATTAAAAAAAAAAAAAAAGTAATAAAGAGCATGCTAATAAAAAGCACTGTTATCTCTATCCATATAGGACAGTCTGGGTGGTCCTCCTCATTAGACACCCAAGCTGTTTCCAGTCACTTAGCACAATGCACACACACAGAAACTTCTATTAGCCTTGCGCCCATCCAGCTGACCTTTGCGACCTGGGAAACAGTCCTGGCTCTTGCCTACGAAGATTGTATAGTGCTGTGTTAGCAAATAACAAAGATAACAAGGAATTATTCTCCCAATCCACTGTTTAATCATATACCCGCCTGTGACACCAATCAATTTTGCAAACAGAAGTGGCCACTCATAAACCTTGCCTGTGCCTGGCAAAACCCTCCGAAGCCCATTACTGGCTCAGGATGACTCTGCAGATGTGATGGTTGAGGCTTGTGTATACCAAGCCTTGCACCAGATCTCAGCTTTGCAAAAGTGTATAATTTCCCTGTGTCACTTTAGCTGGCAGCAGTGTATCTCTTGTTTAAGCGGCAGTCACCTGGCGCTACTGCCCTACCCTAAGGTCTCCCATGTAGAAGTGAATGATGTGGAGAGTAAAACCCTGGGAACTGGCCTTAACTCCCAAGTAGTTGGGTAGGACTTGGGATAGTGGCACATCTGGGGCTCCAAATTGACCCTCAAAAACATCTCCACCTGCATCAATTTACTAAGCAGATACGTGCAGAGCACATACTAGAGCAGGCACAGGGCAGAGCAAGCCCATGTCCACCTGGGCCCGTCACTCAGCTTTGCCTAGTCATCACGGCGTTAGTCAGGTGTAGACTTCATGTTGGAGAAGCTGCACTGGGAGACCAGCAGTCTGGGAACCCACTAGGTGACATTTAGGGATCATTTCTAGAAAGAGACGGGTTAGGAGAGAGGGGTGGCTCTGGGTGAGGTGCTCTCTCACGCACCATTGAACGTGGCTCCCACTCTATGAATCTGGAATTCTATGACACTTTCCAATGCAGCCTAGACATAAGCAGCATTTCTGGAACTTCAGTTATTCTCATACTGACTTCATATTTTTTGCCAAATCAGCCTCCCAACTATACTATTATTAGCAGTTTTCTTTAAATGAGTTAATTCTTTGTACTTTTAAACACTCATTCAAAAAGGAGATTTTATATTACCTCCATAAGTAGAAGACTGTAGAACTTGCCATGAAATAAAGCTAAGCATGAAGAATGTGTCATTGTATTTTTCAAAATTAAAATGATGGTAAAAATGAAAAGTAAATGAGGAAATGTAAGTAATAACATATGCGGTTTACAAAAGTATATAAGCAAAAAGAAGTCACCCCAATGAGAAAAGTGAACTATAGATGGTCAGCTAATGATATAAAGGCAGTGACAACCGTGACCACTATCATGGCCACCAGTTAGGTGACAAATCACTGGCTTTAGCAGAGGACATTAGCAGTGGTGCAAGGTAGGTTTGGGGGATTTTGGGGGAGACAATTGTCCTGGACATGTGAACACAGGACAGAGGGTGAAAGCAAACTAAAGGGAACAGACTTCATCCTGGAACAATGGGGAGCCATCGACAGGCTTTAATCCAAGGAATGACAGATGACAAGGGCGTTTCTGGAAGTAGAATTTGGCAGAGCAGACAAGCCATTTGGAGAGACCAGCGGTGGAGTAAGTCTGAAAGGCAAGCTCCTAAACACTCCTAGGGAGGGAGGAGGGTGAGCTCTCCTTTCCACAGACGGTTTACATGCTTTCCTATGTATGTGAAAGCTTGGCCTTTTGGGTTGACACAGGACTCAGCGAGAATAAATCGCAGAAGCTTCTCCAGAAAGCGGGAGTGCACTAAGCTTTGCCCAGATCCTAGGATCTACTGATGCTCACTTGAAAAGGCCATGAGAGGGATGGAATTTCTAGAATGCTTCAAGGGCTGGTAGGCATCTGAGGGGAAGCTGTTGCCCTTCTGAGACACTCAGGAGCACTGACTGGTCTTTCACTATTTGTCCTTTTCTGGACCCACGCCAAGAGCACATCAGGGTGGGTACAGGGGTGGGGTGAGGATGAGCCAGTCCTCAGTCCCCCTCCATCCCACCAACTAGGGTCCAAGGGGTCTTCATGCTATATACATGCAAACCGTCATTTTAGAAGACCAATAACAGCACGCACACCAAGACACGCCATTGCAAACCAGATATTCACATTGCAAGGATTTTCCCTGTACTCTTAGTGGTAGTGCCAAGGGGCGGGAAGAGTATGGACAATCAGGAACTTTCACCACTGATGTGAGACATAAATTTGTTCAAGCATTCTGGGCAGCAATTTGGCAAAATCTGTCCTAACATTTAAAAGGGGCATCTCCTTGTTCTAGATATTTGTATTAACTGTGTTCTTTATTTTCTCTATTCTGATGCTTTGACATCTGGGGCCTTGCTAACCCTAGAGGGACTGACCCTCCCAGGCTTAGATAACTTCCAGAGACATTAAGCCACTTGCCCGATAGCGTGCCTTTCGTATACAAACTGACCCATCCAGAGCCCGCACCCCCAACTGCCTCCTGCGGGGTCTCATACACCAGACCACACCTGCCCGCCCTGATCACCCCATGCAGGTATCAGATGGAACAGCCCCTGCGCCCTGGAGCCCAGTGAAATTACTCAAACTGGCCAATCTTAACCCTGCGTGCCCTGTCTCACCTCCCCCTTCCCATGGAAACCACAGAAACGGCTCTCACCCTCACTGCATGCCCACCACCTTCCCCCTGAACTCAGTGCGTCCCCATGTGGCCCCTCCCCATGGCATGGGGTGTCCCCTTGTCCTGGATCTCTGAGTAATAAACTAATACACTATGTTTTCAATGACAGTTGTCTCCTGAGCTGTTGGCCTTGCCACGCACCTTAACAATAATGAAAACTATATTTTAAAACACTGTTCTCTAGAAATAATTCTGAATGAGCCCCAAGATACATGTATCAGATGCTTACCTTAGTGCAGTTGATGATAGCAAAAAATATGATATAATTTGATTGACCAATAATAGTAAGTGGTTAAAAAATTCATTTTGTATTTGGACCATGGGATGCAATGTAGCTGTCAACGATGCATAAAAAAATATTGTTGTTAAATTTTTATGTGAAAAAAGCAGTTCACCACTTCCTGTGAAAGAAAGGGGATCAGACAATTTTCATTTCCTCCCCAAATTCTTCTCAAAGGTTAGTGACATAAAGTTTCAAAGTTACAAACCCACAGGGACAAGCAGTGGGAGAGGCGACGACAGCCTTTTGGAAGCCGGAAAGTCGGCAGAGCAATGAGAACCGCTTTGACAGCAGGGAATGTGGAAGTCAACACAAAGGGAGGGGACAGCCCCAGGCAAATACGAATGCAGAATGGAGACAGAAAAGACTCTCTGATTTAAGGGTACTACGTACCTGTGAAAGTGGGGGTGCAGGTAATCCCCACTTATGTGACAGGAGGTACAGTTCTCCCCTTTGAGATCCACTCCCAGGACAAAGCGTCTCACAGGCTCTCTGCCAGTCCTAGTGCTGCACTAACCCCAGGGTCTCTGACCACCTAATACAACAGAGCATCAGAAAGACCTCAGCATAATTCAGTCCATAATAGATAGTCTCTAGTTTTAGATTATTACAAATAGTGTTATCTTGAATATTCTAGAACATATCTTTTAATGATGATATGCACGTGTGCATCTCTCTTAGAAATATATGTAAGGGTGGTTTGCTGGACCATAGGGGTTGCCGATGTGAACTCTTGTAGACACTTCCAAAAGTTTTCCAAAGTAGTTGTACCAGGTTGGTAGAAATTCCATTCCATTCTAGAAATTCCATCCCACTGATCCAGTAGACTTAGTGTCAACATAATGTGATTTCTGCCCTGAGTTCTGAGTGTCAAAAGGAGGATGCTCCCTGAAGCTCAGGAAAATGGCTGCAGTAACAATGACTCTTGATGAGGTCAATGCTTGGACACCAGACTAGGGGTCATGAGGATGGACAAGGTTGTTCCTGCCCTTGAGTTACCAAATGACCATCAATGGTCCATTTTTCCCATTAAGGAACTTGTTTTCAGAAATGTACTTTTGTAAATCCATTGTTGCATAGGGTAAAACTAATCAAGGAATTATATAGTAATGAATAAGAATCAAAGTGTACCAGTCCTTCTAAAAATACCCAGTGTATTAATCAGGGTTTTCTGGAGAGACAGAAACAATGGGATTTATAAGACAGAATGTATTAGGGAAATTGACTAACACAATCACAGAGGTCGAGAAGTCCCACAACAGGCCATCTCCAAGCTGGGAGTCCAGAGAAGGCAATAGTCCAAGTGCAGGAGCCTAAGAACTAAGGAAATAATGGTGTAGCACCCAGCCTTGGCCCCAGGGGTGAGAGACCCTGGGAGGATGTTGGTGAAAGTCCCATAGTTCGTGAACTAAAGAACATAGAGTCTGATGTGCAAGACAGGAGGAGAAAAAGGCATCGCACTCGAGAAGGGAGGGAGAATGGAGAGAATGAATCCCCACCTCTTCTGCCTGTTGTCCCAAACGGGCCCCCAGCCAATTAGATCATGACGCCACATTGAGGCAGGTCTTCCTCTCCCTGTCTACTGACTCACACGCCAATCCCCTCTGGAAACACCCTCACAGGCACACCTACAAACAATGCTTCACCAACCATTTAGGCATCCCTCCACCTGGTCAAGTTGACACCTAACGTTAACTATCACACCAAGCATTGACAACAACATGGACCGACTCTTACTCTGCTGGCAGGAAGCCAAACTGGTACAACTACTTTGGAAAACTTTTGGAAGTGTCTACAAGAGTTCACATTGGCAACCCCTATGGTCCAGCAAACCACCCTTACATATATTTCCAAGAGAGATGCACACATGCATATCATCATTAAAATATATGTTCTAGAATATTCAAGATAACACTATGTATAATAATCTAAAACTAGAGACTATCTATTATGGACTGAATTATGTGTTCCTCAAAATTCCCATGTTGAAGACCCAACCTGCAATGTGACTATATTTGGAGATAGTGTCTTTATGAAAGTAATTAGGGTAAAATAGGATATAAGGATGGGGTCCTAATCTAGTAGACTTATTGTCTTTATAACAAGAAGAAACATCAGAGCTGTCTCTCTGTGTGCACTGAGGAAATGTCATGTAGGACACAGTGCCAAGACAGCAGTCTACAAGCCAGAAAAAGAACCCTTACCAGGAATTGAAGCAGCTAATGCCTTGATCTAGCACTTCTAGCCTCCAAAAGTGTGCAAAAATAATTTTCTGTTGTTTAAACCACCCAGGCTAGGGTATTTTGTTATGGGAGCCTGAGCAGAGTAATGCACTATCCAAACGCCCAACAACCCTGGAATGGACAAATTGTGGCATATTTATACCCTACTGTGACTGACTACACAGCAACGATAACAAACTACAACCACATACAACAAAACAGATGAATATCACAAACACAATATTGAGAAAGAAGCCAGATGCAAGACTACCTGTTTCTGTTTAGAAAAAGCACAAAACCTGGAAAAGCTATTATAATATGCTGCTATTAACAGAAGGCAGGCTAGTGGTTTCCACTGTGGGTAGAGGGGCAAGCAGGGGGTGGTGGGCAGGGAGAGGAGGCGGGCAGAGCCTGGAACTGAGCTCAAGACGGCTTTTGGGTGCCAATTACACGAGTGTGATCAATTAGTGAAAATGCATCAAGACATACCATACATATTGCATATGTGTGTATATCTATGCAGGTATACATATATACATATGTGCTTTCTTGTATGTACGTTTTATTCAATTTAAAAACTTAAACGTTTATGCCAGGCCTTAAGAACTCATATCTAATAGAGGAGACAAGATTGATACAGATAAAAGTACTGTAGACCATATAACTTATAGGATAGAATACAAATGATCAAATCTGGCAATTATTTTAATCAGGATCCTATAGAATGTAGTAATAGAAATCTAGCTTAAACTTACCTACAGCATATCTTGAATAAATTGGCTCTCAACCTTGAAAAGTCCAGGAGGTAATAGAGCTTCAAGTACAATTATATAAAGGGGAGCAGATGGGTAGGTAGACGTAGAGAGACAGAGAGGTGAATAGGTAAATGCACCTTGTATCACATCATCCTCCCATAAAGAGAAAAGTCTGCATCCTACAGGCCGGGACAGAAAAGCTGTCCCCCTGGCACGCAGGGTGTGTTCCAGCAGCCCTGCCCCCTGCTCCCGCCACACCATGCTTTAAGTCCAGACTTGGGCTCCAACCCAGCCCCGGAGCACGGCGAGCTCTTCGCCAGCG
>VSMD01012090.1:0-55785 GCA_008750895.1 Mirza zaza | reverse complement strand
CGCAGGGGCTCACGCACACGGCGATTGCTCTGTCTGCTCACCCCACCCTCCACGCAGGGGCTCACGCACACGGCCAGTGCTCTCTCTGCTCACCCCACCCTCCACGCAGGGGCTCACGCACATGGCCTGTGCTCTCTCTGCTCACCCCACCCTCCACGCAGGGGCTCACGCACACGGCCAGTGCTCTCTCTGCTCACCCCACCCTCCACGCAGGGGCTCACGCACACGGCCAGTGCTCTCTCTGCATGTCCTTTGCTCGGCCATGGACGACGCCAGGACACCCTTGGGGTGGGGATGCAGCTCAAACCTGGCTTCCAGTGCTGCTTCTACCTCATCAGGAAGACCCAGGGCCTCGACAATATGTGGCCCAATTAATAAGAAATCGCCTCCCTTGGCCTTGCACAGTGGGTCAGGCCTGTAATCCTAGTACTCTGTAAGGCCAAGGTGGGTAGATCATTTGAGCTCAGGAGTTTGAGATTAGCCTGAGCAAGGGCGAGACCCCATCTCTACTAAAAATAGAAATAAATTACTTGGACAGCTAAAAATGTAAAGAAAAAAAATTAGCGGGTCATGGTGGCGCATGCCCGTAGTTTCAGCTACTCAGGAGGCTGAGGCAGGAGGATCACTTGAGCCCAGGAATTTGAGGTTGCTGTGAGCGAGGCCAATGCAGCGGCACTCACTGTAGCCTGGGAGACAAAGCGAGACTCTGTCTCAAAAAAAAAAAGAAAAAAGAAAAAGAAATTACCTTCCTTAATATATAAAGAACTGTGATAAATCAATAAGAAACTCTAAATGACTGCAATACAACGGAGTCTGAGCTTGGCATACTAAAACACTGCATACCTCATGTGGGTTTCCAGCTACCACATCCCCAATTTCCCTGAAATACAAAGAAAGAATGAAAAAAAGTCTTGAGTAATAAAAAGGTATTACTAATGGCTAGGTTCTTTTAGAAGATTTTGACCCCTCTGAGGGACTGGCTTCCACCCAAGACTTTAGTTTCTACTAAAAACTGCATAAACGGAATGTTTGACCAGGATCCCTCCCCTCGACCTCCTCAATCCCCATGCCACCCTGAGTTTTTCATCAGAGACAAGAGCTTCCACATCCAACTGGCCCTTCATGGATTCTAGAATGTTCACCCTGATGAATCACTCTTCTGGAGAATTCTCTCCTCACCTAACCTCAGTTACCAATCTTCTCCTCCCCGAAGCCATGAATCCCTGTTGAAATGTTCTCCAGTGAATGGACCAGCACGCCCACAGCCGTTGCACGCATGCACGTGTGTGCTGTGATGTGTGTCATATTATGTGGCATGTGTGAGTGGAGTGTGTATGCTGTGTGTGATGTGTGCAGTGGGTTCAGGTGGTGTGTGATTGTGTGGCATGTGGTGTGTGCATGTGGTGTGTGTGCATGTGGTATGTGCTGTGTGTATGTGGTGGTGTGTGTGGTACATGGTATATATGTGTGGTGTGCGTGTATAGTATATGTGTGTGATATAGTAGGTATGTGCTGTGCATGTGTGCATGATGTGTGATGTGTATGTGCAGGCTTTGTAGAGGGTGTGCGTAATGTGTGTATGGGTATGTGTGATATGTGCATATAGTGTATGTGTGTAATATAGTGTATATTGTGTGTATGTGTGGTGTGGTGGGGGGTTCATAGTGCGTGGCATGTACATGTAGCGTATGTATGTGAAGTAGTGTGGTGTGTGTATGCATGGTGTGTGGTGTATATGTGCAATGTGTGGTATGTGCAGTGTGTGTGTATATAGTGCGTGGTATGTACATGTAGTGTATGTGTATAAAGTAGTATATGTAGTGTATGTATGTGTGCATGGTGTGTGGTCTATGATGTGTACATAGAGTGCATGTGTGTGACATAGTGTATGTGGTGTGTATGTGCAGTGAGGTGTGTGCATGGTGTGTGTGCATGCTGTGTGGTGTGTGTGTGTAGTGTGTGGTGTGTACAGGTAGCGTATGTGTGTGAGGTAGTGTGCATGCCATGTGGTGTGTGTGTAGTGTGTGGTGTGTGTGCGTGGTGTGGTGTGTGCACGTGTGTTGGGGTGTTCTCACCTAGGCCGGCCCCGTGGCCTCACGTGTGCTCCTGCCCGGGCCTCCTACCAGCCAGATACGCACCCTCCTCTCCTGCCTTGGCCTTTTCCAAGAGCTCGGCCCCGTGTCCTGTGGGGCCTTTCCCAAGAGCTCGGTGCCGGAGTGGGCCGAGGGGCCTGGCGCAGGTTCACGTAGGTGCCGGAGTGGGCCGAGGGGCCTGGCGCAGGTTCACATAGGTGCCGTTGTGGGCCGAGGGCTGGAGGCCCAGGAAGAAGTCCCGGCCCGGGGTTTGTCCACGGGTTCTGCAGCGGCACAAAGCGACAGGCACAGTCAATCTTTCCTTCAGACCCGGAAGACGAGAGCACACGAGCTCGGCTCGATCGTTCTGATTTGCAGATCTTTGATTCTTACCACGGCACTAAGAGGAGGGCTCTTGGATTCTGTCCTGAGCCCACCTGGTGCCAGTCCTCATTGCCAGCTCTCGTTTAAGGCACCGGCCTTGGCTGTGTGACCTTGCCCGCTGGGCCTCCCCGCCAAATGCAGGGCTGAGTAGCAGGGTCTCTAGTGTTCAGCTTCTCTTTGGAGACTTTTCCTCCTGAGTCCAACAGACTCTTTTATTCTGCAACTGTCCCTGGTGTGTGGCGCTGACTCTTCCAGCACCTGAAACCCTGGTCCCCAAGCACCTGCTGCCAGAGAAGCCTGCTCACCTTTGACTGCCTGGGAAACTGCTCTGCAAGTTGCCCAGGCGGCTAGTCTGGGAGCCCGGGAGGCCGCTCTGAAGGAGGCAGACTGAGAGGGCAGCAGCCAGGCCTGGTCTGGAGGCCCCCTGGCCTCCTTGAGCCTTAGCTCTCCTCAGAGAGGGAAAGCTGCTCCCCACAACCTGTTTGTTGGGAGGCGGGAGGTGGGAGGCTGCTGGCGCGAGGCACAGGCTAATTAGTGACTGTGGAGTGCTTCCAAAACACAGCGCCAGCAAGCTTACTGCTCTGATTAAGCCGCCCAGAGCACTGTGTCTTCACGATCAATCTTCATCAAGATGCCTGTGACAGAGGCCAGGTGCTGATAAGCCACAAGGGCTGTGACTTCTGTGTGACCCGGAGCTGAAATGCCTACCTCTGGGTGGACAGTGTCCACTCATGGTCACCAGACCGTCCCTGGATCACAGGGCTGCTACACCAGGTGGGAGAGGCGCCACCCGCCCCACTGCCCTGCCAGGACTCCACATGGAGCCCCAGGCCGCCTGCTGACCCTACAACCAGGGCACTCCAGGCACGGGATTCCCCCTAAAAGTGCTCACACTCTGGGCAGGAGAATGCTGGGGCATGGCCAGAGAGACCGTGGCCCAAACCTAAGTGTCCTGAGTTAAGAAAGGTCATTCTTGCCGCCCCGACGACAGCAGGGGGAGGCCGGCCCCAGCCGCAGAAAGCGCTCGGGAGAGCTGGAGTGGGCGAGCAGGCGCTAACCTGCGTGAGGGGCGGACGGAGTCCAGTGAGGACCCAGAGGGCAGGCTAGCGAAGCCCTGCCTGGGGGCCTCAGTGGGAGCTGGAGGTCACTGAGGCAGGCGCTGGGTCCCTCTGTCCCCACACAGGCAGGTGCCACAGGTCCCTGGCCCTCACACCTTCCCTGACACGCCCACTCTGAGGGACAGGATGAGGCTGAGCAGTCTGGCTGAGGGGGGGTCCCAGCAGGGCCAGGATCAGCAGGAACCTGAGGGGCAGCTGCTGGAAATGCCACTCCCGGCCCCACCCCAGACCTGCAGACTCGGGAACCCTGGGGGCAGCCCACCTGTCTGCACTTGAGCAGGCCCTTCAGGGCATTCTGAGGCACGGCCACCTTGGACAGCTGTTGACCTGAAGGCCACTGGCACTTGCTGAGCACCGGCTCCCAGGGGCCGTGTGGAGGGCATCGTGAGTGCTGCTGGCGGAAGCCCCACTGTGTGTGCCTGTGGCCTCCCACTCGCACAAAGGGGCGATTCTGAGGGGAACCACCATCAGCTGGGCTTAGCTTTGGCTTTAATTGATTTCTAATAGTAAGAGGTGTTTGCTCCCAATCATCCATATTACCTTGTCTGTTCCCTCCATACTCAATAACATGCATTTGTGAGCCCAGGGCAGGCTAGACCTGTAGTCTGCAGCCTTGGAACAAGGTGCAGGCTGGAGCCTATGAATCTGGGCCCCGTCAGCGAACCCCACATGGCTGCTGAGCTTGAGGACTCAGGGGGCCGGGCAGGGCTGCAGCAGGGCAGATGCGCCTGCACACGGTTAGTGCTGTGGGCTCCGGCTGGGTGCGCCCACATGGAACACCGGCTCTCAGCCTCGGCTGAGTGTCAGAATTGCCTTGTTCAGACCACCAGGCACACGAGGTCAGAGGTCACCACTGTTCCCTCCGTGGGGCCCTCACAGATGGGACTTGGGTGGTCTTCACCAACTCCCAGGGCTGCCACGTGGTCTGGCTAGGACTGGATCACGAGAGCATCTGAGGGAGAACCGGCTCCCGCACAGGAGGCGGGTGCCGCTGGCAGCCCCACTATTTCTCGCCAGAGGAAGGAGTCGCTGCCCGTGACACGTACTCCCTTGGGGACCTGCAGACCGAAGGAAAGAGCAGGTCACCTGAGCGCTCCAAGGCCCTCCCCACTTCCTGCCTGCATGCCGTGGGCGCCAGGGAGGAAGTCCACGCTAAAATGAGAAGCTCCTCGGCACTGCTGAGACTGGAAAGTCACTGAGGAATTTCAAGGCCATGTGTAGACTACGGAGCCCTGGACGGGCGAGTCCTACTCCTCCGCTTTATTCTGTGGTTGTGCAATCTACCAGGGCCCCACTTTCTTCGAGAGGAACAACCTTGGGTTTCAGTGAGAGCTACCACCTCCTCCCAGACGTACAGACTCGGTCTCCCAGAGCGAGGGAGGGGCTCCCGCTCAGCGAGCCTTAGTTTACCCTGCCCTTGGCTATGATAAGTGGCCCAAGAATAGGCACATGACCCAAGCTGAGTCCATCAGCGACTTCTCTGGGATTTTTGAATTCAGACTAAAAAAGGAGGCCACTTTCTCAGTGCTGGTGGTATCAGGGAGTGAAGAAATCTAGACTAGCACAACGGCATCGACACCAGAGAGGGATGTGGAGAAAAAGTCCTGTTAGCACCCAAGACCTTGTCCCAAGCACCCCTTTCCTTCCTTTGGTTTGGTGACAGAAGTTGGTGAATTCTTTTTCAGTAGCCGAGCTTGAGCTAAGCTCTGTTACTTGCAACTGGAGGTGCTGACTCCCACACAGAGCGGCTCTCAGATCCTGGGTGGCAGCCCTCTCGTGCCCAGGGCCCCCGTGCCAGGCTCGAGAGGTGGATTCAAATGCCCGGTTTGTCCTTTGCTGTTGTTTGTCCCTGCCACATAGGCTCGTTGACTACAAGAGCAGGACTAGCGTTGTTTGTAGCTTAGGTGTGTGACCAACTGCCTACAACTCTGAGAAATAAAAGCATTAGGGAGAACCTGGATCAGCTGGGAACCTCACTTCCGGAGCCCCATTCGTCATTGGCAGCAGAGGTCACAGTCACTCCTCTAATTTTGAGCGTGAAACCCAAATCCCCCATGCAGAGGCCCCGGCCTCGGGAGAGCAGGGCCCTCACAGGCATCTTCCGCTCGGCTGCGGCCCAGCAGCCTCTACCCCCTTGGCAGGGCCTTTCCTAACTGCATCAGCTATTTCCATTAACGACTCAGCCACCGCAGCTGCTGCCATCGATAGGCTCTGAATCCACCCTGCCAAGAGTCACCGGGCAGGAGGCACAATCCAGAGCAGGGGGCAGGAGAGCAGGCCGTCACCACTGCCACTGATGGATAGACAGGGACGGTCGTCTTTGAAATGCAGGATCCTGAAGGCAAACCACAGGCTGGCCTGGCAGGGGCCTGTTGTCACCACAGGAAGATCGGGGGAGAGAGAAGGGGCAGACACCGAGGGCTCTTTGGCCTTCAGGGCATCCTGGCTGCTTCTTAATCGGTGGCAGGTTTTCAACCTCTAACCAGACTCCAGTTTCAGATAAACAGTTAAAGCAAGAGACAGATACACAGGTAAGAGTATGGTGCCTCTACAACCTACACACCCCGTCTGCAGCCCCAGCTACTCCCTACAACGCCAGATACCCGCCATAACCCCACGCACCTCCTCCCTACAATCCCAGCTACTCTGTACACCCCAGCAACTCTCTAAAACACCAGCTACTCCCTACAACGCCAGATACCCGCCATAACCCCACGCACCTCCTCCCTACAATCCCAGCTACTCTGTACACCCCAGCAACTCTCTAAAACACCAGCTACTCCCAACAACACCAGCTACTCCCTGTACTCCCTTAACCTAGCTTTAAAATTGCTTCTGTTCACAGATGTCATGCTCTAAATTACATGCCTCTGGCCATGAGAAGGAGCACAAGGCAGGTACAATTGCCCTAGCCTATAATCCCAGCTACTTGGGAGACTGAAGCAGGAGGATTGCTTGAGCCCAGGAGTTAAATATCAGCCTGGGCAACATAGTAAGACCCCTATCTCAAAAAAAGAAGAGGAAGAAGAAGATGAAGAAGAGGAAGAAGAAGAGATCACATACACTGGGGTATTTTATAAGTAGCTATAATTCGATGCTTGAAAAACTAATATGATTTCTACATTATTTATCAGAGCAAATACCATGCCACACACTACTTCAGTCCTTTCAAAGTATGCTTTGCTGGTCTGGTTATCTAAGGTAGGCCCAATGGATGAAGAACTGGTGGCCATGATCCCCAGTAGCCCACCCTGTAGCCAGGCCCAACTTCTATCTGCTCTGCAAAACCATCACTTACTTTTGAGCTATCAAGAAGTGCCCTTCTGGCTAGAATGTTCTCTCTTCCCCACCTTTGAAATCTGGCTCAGTTTTTGAAGCCCTGATCAAAAGTCTCCTCTTCCATGAAGCTGAGGAGACCCCTGCCCACTGTGTTGGCCCCCATCATGGCAGAACTGCCCTCCCTGCCATCAGTCAAGCAGTCAAGCACGTGTCTGATTCCCACTGCAGATTGTGAGCACTCTGAGGACGGTACCCATACGACATTCCTCTGCGTCCTGCGCACAACTCTCAGCACAGCACCCAGCACATAGTAGATGCTCATTAAAGTTTGTTAAATTGATATGCATATAATAAGTGCCTTATTGGGTTTTTATCTCTGCAAGGAAATGGTCTGGTTTTGTGCTACTTACATTCTAGGCAGGGCTAGAAGAGCTAAGCTGGAATAGAACTGGAACTTTTATTTGCAATTGTTTTCTCCTGCCATCAAGTAGCAATTATTTTCCAACTCCTGTTCTTCCAACATAAAACGCACACACGCACACATCCTAAACTCTAAAGCCCTAAGTTCCAGAACATGGGAAATTAAAGGGTAGGGGTCGGGGTATGAGCTTGAGAACTGCACCTTCCCTTACTGCCTTCTTGTTACAATACTTCTTTGTCATACATTACTGAGACGGTGGGCCTCCAGCCAGCTCTAGTCTTCCTGATTAGAATTATGTTTTTCCCAAGAAATTCATTTTTAACAAAATTGTATAAAAAGCAACCACCATGAATCCCTCTGGAATTTATTATAAGGAGTCTTTTCCTGTATAAAAAAGTAGATTCCAATTTGTTCCTGGCTAGACTTGTCAAGACCCAAAACTCTTGCTGTAATGTATCTGTGAGGCTGTGGGACCCACAGATGGTGGTCCGGGCAAACTGGCACTGCGAGCCAGGGCTGCAGCCCAGGATGCGCCTGTGCTCCCCAGCCCGAGACACAGACCTGAAAATGGCCACGTGGCCTCCCTCGCTGGCCCCTGCCCTGTGTGTTCCAGCAAGTGCCTCGAGGTCGCCCAGGACGGAAGAAAGGGCGTATTTGTCTTTGGCTCCTATATGCAGCCTCCTTCCCCAATTCGGAGATATCCTCTTCTCTTCCCTGTGTCACCTCAAGTGCCTCATGCCCATGTTCTCAGCTCCTGTCCACTGAGAAGCTGATACTTAAGAAAGTCTAAAGAGCACCAGCACACCGAGCCCTCGGTGAGGGTGCAGTTTAGTGGACTACACATCTCCGTGTTAACAGCAGAGGTCTAAGCCGTAGGAACGAATCTCTAAGTGTGGAATTCAGGCCTCAGTAAGGCCATCGGGAGCGGTGTGTAGGGGAGCAAGGACTATGCTCAATCGGCAACAATCACGCAGTAGGAAAGATGCGCTCTGGTCACTGGCCAGAATGCTCAGCCCAAAGACATCCAGTGCGCAGCAACCCCGCCGGCCTCTTCTGCCGCTGCGAGCCTGCCGCCTCGGCCCAGCAGCGCCGCGGGGCTGGCCGCCGTCCTCCTGGTGTCCCCCCCTCTCCCAGACGCGCTGGCCCGGCGCCGGCGCTGCCCGCACGGTCCCAGGAAGCCCAGCTCGCGCAGACGCGCCTGGCGCGCAGCCGCAGAGCGCGCGGTGCAGGCGGGCGCCGCGACCTGGCCCCGGCGCGGACCGCGCGGCGGCGGGGGCGCCGGCTGCCCTTTGCCCGCGGGAGGCAGGCGCACTCCGCCGGGCGCACGCGGGGCTGCGGCGGAATCGCCCCCGCGCCTGTCGGGGAAAGGGACTAAGCCAGCCCTGGATGCTCCCCCCGGGAGGTCTCGGGGCAAAGCCCGCGCCTGCGACAGAGCGCAGGCGTCCCGGAAGACAGAGGCTACAAGGAGGCCTCGGCCGGCGGACGGAAAGAGGCGGCCCTCGCCGCGCCCGCGCGCTCCGGCCCGCGGCGGCCTGCGAGCCGCTCGGCGCCCAGGCCCCGGCTCCGTCAGGCCTTCAGGCTCAGGGTCGCGGCCGCGGGGAGACGCCCTTCCAGGGCAAGTCAGTCAGTGCGCCGGCGCCACAGCAGGCAAGTAAGAAGCATTCTTGCCACACCGCCTACGGCTATTTTAAAAGACTCCATTTCAAAGATGCCTTTTAAAAGACTCTCTCGGTCTAGCGGCTACACACTGCAAAGCACAGAGAGGGCAAAGGGATCATCCGGGGGCACACAGAAACTCTGTGACCGAGGCCAGCAGCAAAACAGAACTGCAGAAGACGGGCCTGCCAGGCGTGTCCGCGCTAGGGCCCCAGCACCCCAATAACGATCCGTCCCGGGGAGGGAAGGGAGGGGCGGCGGCTCTCACAGCCTTCGAGGAAGGGTCTGACTCGATGGATAACAAGGCGTTCACAGGTGACCACGAGCCGATGATCATTATCTTTTCTTAACAGTGAGACTACCTACTCAATGCCACCTTCCAAGGATCTCCACTTCCGCATTTTTTATTTAGAACATAAGTATACAGATTTGAAAGCCAAATGTCTATAGATTCCAGAGGACACAGAGAAAACTCCATAAACTTCTATACTTACATCATTACCAAAGGGCAAGAGCAATCCATCTCTTGCTGGCAGTTAGTTGGTGGCACAGATGGGCTTGTGATTTGGTGCCTACAGACACCTTGGGCACCCCTACAGTTGTGAGCTCCCAAAATGATCCATGCAAATTTCCTACATGTTTTCTAAGCGCTTGCTAATGATGAGCATATTTGAATTTCTCCCAAATGCAACATTATTGCAATTCCTACATTTTTTGTTTACTCCTTAACAGTGCTGGAGGAAGAGAATGGGCCATAAAAATAACACAGCCCATTTGTAGAACGCCAGGCGGTTCACCAAGCGCTTCCTGCGTCTCTGTTACGGTGCTCCCCGCCCCAGTGAGGCTGGAAGGTGGGAATCACCACCCCACTTTGAGGGGGTCACAACGGAAGCTCAGGGACGAAACGCCCTCCCAGGGTCCCACAGAGCCGAGCTAGGCAACAGGAGCGGCCGTGGGTGTCCCTCCTTCCTCTCCGCTCAGCACTCCGGTCACGGCTGCGGACTGGGAGCTGTGGGCTGCAAGGCGGTGAGAGAGGAGAGACCTTGCCAAGGTGCGGGGAGTGCTACTGTGACTGACGCTGCTTGCACAGCGGGGCCAGCCCTGCCACGAGCTGCTGCGTCTGGAGCGAGGGCGGGCGCAGGCTGGGACAGCGACGCTGGCAGCAGACCAGGCAGGCGCGGGCTCTGGGGAGGCGGAAAGTGGAGAGAGCGGCTTTTGTCTTTCTTCGTTTCTCCTTAGAGGTGTGGGGTCGCTTTTCAGAGCTTCTTCGTCAGGTGCCGGCTCGGCTGACTCCCCCTAGGAGGAGCCTACACGTGTGTTAGTGGCCTTCCGTGAGCCGGAAGGCTTCCCGCCCCTCAGAAGGTGAGGACCCGGGGTTGGTGAGGGGCAATGGCTTGCACTGGCCCATCCCCAGCAGGGACCGAGGCCCGATGACTCCTGCAGGAGACGGCCCGCCTGCCCTGCCCAACCGTCCACGCCCTGGCCTCCGGCTCAGGCACCAGGCCAAGGCGAGCGCGGCCGACGGCCGGCCTACGGAGGCAGCAGAGCCGCGCCCGTTCCTCCCGCGCCGTACCGCCGTGACCCAGAGCCCCCCAGACAGCGTGGGCCAGCTGGGCGGTGGGGATGGAGGAAGGCCAACAGAAGGACAGGAGGCCTTGGTGCGGAGCGACAAGCGCAGGGTTAGCAGGAAGAAGCACGTCCCTTGGCGAGGGGAGGGCGGGTGCAGCAGGGACAGTGTGAACACACAGAAGCTGAGATGGGGCCTCAGGTGCGCGGCCACAGAGCCACTGCCCACCTTGCTGCCGGGCTCCAAGCCCTGGGGACAGGCAGGGTCTCCAGGGGGTACCTGGGAGCCGAAGAACAAAGGCTCCGTCTGGAGCCTGACAGGTGCAGGCACCCGGCTCCGAGAGGACAAGCGGAAGGAGGCTGGGCGCGGCGGCCCTTCTCCCTACCTGGCAGCTCTGGCAGCCGCCCGCGGGGGAGCCCTGGGTCCAGCGGCCATGGGACAGGACCAGGTTCCATTTGTGCTCCTCCTCACTGCTCAGAGAGTCCGGGGACAGGCTGCAGATCTCCAGCCGAGAGAATTGCTTTAAGAAATCCGAAAATGACATCCTGGGGGCAGAGGAAGCAGAGGGCTCTCGGTGAGTGGAGCCGGCTGGCTGGAAAGCGGTCGAAGGCATGCCCGCCGGCACGAGGAGGAACTGACCGCGGCCCTGGGGCCTGGGCCAGCTCAATCTTTCCACAGCCCACTGACACAAACGTGCACACTGCCAGCCACACTCCTTGCAATCGTTAGCCTAGGGGTTCATACAGGGAAGATGCCCCTCACACACCCACCAACCCCAGGAGGTCACCTGAACAAAGCTTCTGCCACCAGGTTGAGTTAGGTCTAAGCCCACAAGAGGTTTCTTCGTATTTAATTCTCAGTGATGTCCAGCTAAGCTGCACCATATTCAAGGGGTTTCCTTACTATCTTCCTTAGCTCACTGGTGAAGGAACTTATCCTATATTGATGATAAGCTAAGTCTTAGCTTGAAGAGATAGAAGTGGGCTCTCCGTTCATGGGAAAGACAGTACAGACTGAGAAAGACAGGCTGGCAACTAGGCCACACGGAGGGCCTGCTGTCTACACCCTGGTGTAGAGGTAGAATTATGCTAGGACAAAGGGCGAGAAAAATGAATGCCCCATAGCCAGGAACCGTGTCGCATTCCTGCAAGATGTGCGCCCCCATCAGAACTGGAAATGGACCCATAACCAGGCAGCTGGATGCCCAGCAGAAACCCTCTCACCAGAACTCTCCGTCCTCGGCCTTCTTGTCCAGCTCTTCCTTCTTCCGGGGGTCTATGTGATTCCACTCCGGTGCGCTAGGGGCAAATCAGAGGAGGTCGTTCCCGAGGGGTTCTACTGAGGCACACCGTTTACTGCAGCTAAACGTCTTCCCAAGGGCCAGCAATGGAATGCCAAAAACTCCCGGGTGGAAAGGCTGGGCAGACGGTGGGGGGCAGGGGCAGGGACGCAGGGGCCACGGGCACTATCGGGGCTGCCCCAGGCATGCCGCAGCAGGAACATTCCGGCCTGGCTCTAATTTCCAGTCTCTGTTCAAGTTTACGTTTCTCATCAAGACTCCCAGGCCCCTGATCACAGGAATGGGGAAGTCCAGGAAAGAAGACTCAAGAGCTCATGTCACAAAACGCCATGCGCTCTAGTACCAATTAGAAAGTTGTTGTTCTGTCTTGTCCGTCAGTCTGGAGTGAGCATAGCATGAAAGGGTCTGACCAGCTCTGGGCACATGGACATGGTCCACTCCCGGAGCCTGCAAGAATGACCATCAGGCCCAGCTGATGGCAATTTCACTGAAGTAGCATCACCCCACGAGGCCTCGAGCCGGTGGCCTTTCCCTGGCAATATTCACATACTTTGTTCAAATGCCATCTCCAGCTGCCTGACCTTTACAGAGTTAGGTTTTCCTGAAATATGTACGCAATGTCCAAATAACCGAGCAGTATCAAGATCCATCTTTAAAAAAAAAAAATCCCTTCCCTAAACACTTTCAGCAAACCTGTACACCTCCCTCCTCAGCACAGAAGCCGGGGCACGCCCGGCCCAGCCTGCCCTTCAGAGCCAGGCCGGAGCCCCCGAGCAGAACGAGAGGCCCTGGCTGCTTTAATTCATTAAAACAGTAGTTTGCTCAGAACCAAATCTCAGAATATACTTGTTATAAACAAAAATTAGGGCACACGTTAGAGAACGCTAGATCTGACCTAATCTCCCAATTGTTTATTTTTTAAAACTTAAGAAAGTAAAATCTTGCTAAACATTGGGCTGAGCTTAGGAGTGTCACGGCAGAGATGTGACATCCTCCTTCTCCGACGGCTGGTATGCCAACAGCCCAGGCTGCTCTCCACTGGCACTCCCCCGGCCTTGGAGGCCGCCTCCGACCCTGGGCCTTCGCAGCCCCATAGAGACAGGGCAGCTCAGGGAAAGGAGACAAAGTCATGCAAGCCTTTTTGGCAGTGGGGTGAATAGCTATTAGTGAGAAAGGCCCAAACTCGGGGCTTCAATTTCATGTAGCCATGTCACCCTTTTAGGACAGCTGGCAGAGCTGAGGTTTGGGGTTTTGCTCAACCTCAGGCAGTGGAATGAAAACCCTTCCTACAGGAGGCCCATCCATGCCCCAGGGCCACATTCAGGACACAAACTACTGCAGCTCTGAGCAGTAATGAGCAGTGACGACGCTGTGATTAAACATGGTGAAGTTCCCTTCAAAAGCCCTGGTGGCATCACAGAACACGGCTGACCCTCGAGGATTAAGGATGTTTTGGAAGGGGGAATTACCGTGACCATCTCCATTTCTGGTGGCTCTTCCTCAATGAGACTGGCAAACTCTAATTCATTCCCCAGCACCAGTCCGCCTCCCACACTCCCGCTGCGCTAACTGCGCAGAAACCATCCTGTGCTTTCCCCATCCTCCTGCACCCTGGGGCCGTGGATTCCAGGGCACAGCTGTCCTGGGACACCACCACGCCTGCCAGCTTCCCCCCGCCAGCAGAGAGGCCTGGCCCAGTCGGCAGTCAGTGCCACCCTGCAGGGCGCGTGCCACCCTGGCCTCCACCACCCGCTGGCCCGGGAGCCCCGGGGCTGCCAGGGTCAAGCTCCACTTTCTCAGCATCGTCATCTCCTCTTGGTGCTGAGTGCGCTGGCCTTTGTCAGGGTGACCAGTGTTTGTGGAGCGGAAAGAATCAGATTGTGAGTGATCGATTTGACCTTTGGACCACCACATGTGTTAGGCAGAAAATACAAAAACCCGTCAGCTCGAAGCAAAATTCAATGGGCTGCCAAACTTTCAAATGCCAAAGCAGTAAGCCGGAATCAAAGACTACAGCTCAGTGGTTTTTATTTTGTTTTCCCAGCCTGGACTCATTTAACATTCTTTTCTGAACGGCTGGCCGTGTGACCCATGGACAGTAAGTGCTGCTGGGCTCACTGTGACGTGGGTCTCGTCACTGTGCATTCTGCACGACACCTTCTGCGGGGGAGGCGGGGCCAGGGAAGAACCTACTTATCGCTCCAGGCTCCCGACCACTCCACTTCGCCCCACGGGTTCCTGAGCCGGATCAGCTTCTCCGGATGGCCGTGGAGATCCACCTGCAAGTTGCACACACGGAAAAGCGACGAGCCTCGCGTGCACATCTACATCTGAGACGGCTTGCTTTAAGTTTTTTAAACGTCCCAAAACGACCACGCTTTTGTCTTATTTTTATGTATGTTTTCAGAATTTGGCCAACAGATCTATTTTTCATAATTTGTTCGAATACAATAAAGAGAGAATCTAGCACAAGAACAAGTTTATGTCTGCTTTAATGGGGATTTAGATTTTAGAGTTGACTGAGACTGACTCCATCCTTAATATATGAGTCCCAATGATAATTAATACCCTTCAAACACACACCAACAGCACAGCAGTTAACTTGTATTGAGCGTGATCTATGGACTGGGCGCTATGCTAAGCATTTCAAATTCATTATTGCCTCATTTAAACCTCACCATGATCCTGTGAGCTGGGTACTGTCATTATCTTCATTTTACAGCCCAAAAATCTGAGACTTGGAAAAGTTATGTTCTCAAAGATTACCTAGTTAGTAAATGGTACATGAAAGATGGGAACCCAGGCAGTCTGTGTCCAAAGCCTGTGCTCATAAATCCACACACACTTAACACTCACATGTGAGCCCCTGCGCCCTGCACACACAAGCTGTGTGCGGACTGTTAGGTCTTTATTGTCTTAATTTCCATTGTATCCCACAACATGCCCTAGCCCAATGTTTACACATACATGTATACTTCATATTTATGAGCTTGACTTGATTAAAGAATATGCTCATGAAACACAAGCACAGGTAATGAGCATCCATGCCATTTTAATAAATAACAGGGCTATTTATGGGCTGGGACCTCCATTGCATTTCCCTTTTTGCCTTGGACATTGGGAAGCCCAAAGCAAAATTAATTTCCCAATTGTAGTATTGTCTCTACTCTAGATTGATATATGTATTTCACTTTAGTTCTATAGTTTTATTGTGTCTGAGCTTTTTTTAAAAAAATTATTTATTTTTTCCTTTTTTGAGACAAGGTCTTACTCTGTCACTCAGGCTGGAGTGCAGTAAGCTCACTGTAACCTCGAACTCCTGGGTTCAAGCGATCTTCCCTCTTCCTCCCGAGTAGCTAGGACTACAGGCGCACACCACCACACCTGGCTAATTTTTTATTTTTTGCAGAGACGGGGTCATGCTACAGTGCCCAGGCTGATTTCAAACTCCTGGCCTCAAGTAATCCCCCATCTTCAGCCTCCCAAAGCACTGGGATTACAGGCATGAGCCACGGCACCTAGCTGTGTATATGTTTTTAACTGTAAACTACCTCAAATTCTCTTTGGAAGTAAGCAGAATACAGGAGCTAAACTAATAGAAATGCTAGACCCTGCTTTCCCCTAGGGTCGGAGAGTGCAGAGTGCCTGCATGCCTTCCCATGATCATGCCCCACCCTGAAGGTCGGGACAGGCACTACTGCCCTTTTTTCCTTTTGGGAATCCTATGGGTTTCTACTGTTTGACCTACACAAACATATTTTTGTAACGTGTGTAGAATCTAACTGACAATCTCTACAAGTTTCCTGGCCACGCCTCAGAGGAGAGCCAGCATTTAGCTAGAACCCAGAGCTACAGCTCAGAGAAGCTAAGCCATCCACCTCTGACGGGGCGAGGCAGAAGGGCCCTTCTAAGGAGTGGGCCTGGCCACATGGCTGCCGTGGCAGGCTCCCCAGGCAGGCGGCTCCCCGGGCAGGGGCAGACTGCACCTGCAGGGCCGGGAAGCCAGTTCCAAACCTCTGAGTAGCCATCGCCTCCCTCCTCCTCTCAGGGACGCCCCGATTCGGCACTAGCATCTGTGGTGCCTCCCCTCCTCCGTCCAATTTACCTCTTCCACCCCGGTGACCGAGTATGCGTGACTCTTAACCAGCTTCTGGCTGGTGATGGCTTCTGCTTCGGCTGCACTGGAGACCTGGGTGGAGGGAAATGCCCACTCAGGGTGGCTGTCCCTGCCTCTTTGGGGCCAAGACACACTACCCAGCTATGGGGACCCTGGTGCTGGACTGGGGTGCAGACGCAGCCATGAACCTCAGGTAAATAGAGCCATCTCCGCTTAACCCTTGCAGGTGTAGGCAGGTGCTGTGTGGCTGCCAAGCCTGGAATATGACTTACCAGCCTCCAAAATGCCACCAAAAAACCAGGGAGTCATTGACTCTCCAAGAGTGACCCCATGCTGCCTGAAGAAGACTGCCCAGGGCACTGGCCCTGCGCATCTGCACCGGGCCGGCCTCCCAGCCGGCCTCCCAGCCGGCCTCCCTCTTCCCCAGCAGCCCGCCCCTTGCCCCGAGTCACAGCCCACCAGAAGCCTGTCTCCTGCCAGGCTTTGCAGAGACAAGAAAGGGAGACTATTCTCCCTCTGCGGTCCCCACATCTGAGGCCACCCAGCACGGCGGGAGCGGGGACACAGCAGCCACAGACAGGCAGTGACGGGACCTCGGGGCGGCGGCCTCCAGCCTCCAGCCTCCAGCCTCCACAGCCACCTGGAACTCCATGCAGCCAACCCTCCTGTCAGGCCACAACCCCTGGT
Organism: Mirza zaza; assembly: GCA_008750895.1. Classification (NCBI taxonomy): domain Eukaryota; kingdom Metazoa; phylum Chordata; class Mammalia; order Primates; family Cheirogaleidae; genus Mirza; species Mirza zaza. The sequence continues at coordinate 39,184 of VSMD01012090.1, read as the reverse complement.
TTCAGGACCCCTTCCCTTTTCTTCAAAGTCCGTCAAGTTTTGTCAGTCATCATATTTGTTGATGACCATTTAGCAAAAGCTCAAGATTGTTTAGCAAAAAGGAAGTGGTGGAGGCAGGGCCCAGGACCCAGGGACCAAGCTTGTGCTGTCAGGGCATTCCGGCAGTGCTAACGGGGCTCGCGTACTTCGGGGCACTGGGGCTCCTACAACGGGACTAACCCCGTCCCTGTCCACCAACCAGGTCTGAACCAGCCCCCGCATGCTGTGACCACCATGCGGCCAGGCCTGCCCACTGAGTCCCAGACTGAGCTCCAGCCCAAACCCTCCCCACACCTCTTTGCCCCGTCCTGCCCGCTCCGACCGACGCGCTCGGGGGAGGGAACAGAGAGAGGCCGCCGGCTCACGTCAATGGAGCAGCCCAGCAGCGAGCCCGCACGGAGGGCCTTCCGGATGATCTGATACAGACTGGCTGGCGGCTTCCTCAGGTCATAAAACTCAGAGACGCCACCTGTGAAGTCCTCAAACCCCTCCACTGTGGACCCTCCAGCAAGAGCCTCGTAGGAACCGTTGAGCCTGTTGGGAAAGAATAAAACACCCAGCGAGGGGAGCGCAGGGGCTGGGTACAGGGGTGCTGCTGGAAGGTCAGGAAGGCCCTTTGCCAGTGTCACCCGCGGGCCAGGAAGGCGTTTAGGTCACTGTGTCATGTGGCCAGCTCAGCACGTCACTGGGAGCAGACCTCAGACAACCTCTCCAACCACCTGCACCTTCACGAAGCCACGGGCAGCCTTCCAGAGCTGGGCCGGCTGCTCGGGGTGCTGGGGCTGGGGCACAGGGAGGGCGGAGGGGACTCTCCCAAGGCTGTGAGGCGTCTGCTCTGGGAACAGGACTGAAAGCAACCGGGGTTGCAGAAAAGGGTATCAGTGAACAAAACTATTAAAGAACCCAAAAGGAGGCTTTGGACATCAAATGACATGAGAAGAGCTCCTGAGGAAGGGGCAGAAACTTTATTGATTTGGAAGCTAAGTACATTTATTTTATTACTATTTATCATTCTTTTAAAACATCACATTGCCCTAAGAGCTTGTCTTGGGTCTGCAAGAGGACCAAGCGAAGGTACAGAGGGGAGGGCGTGCCCACCAGCTCTCCTCCGCATGGGACGCAGCCCGGATGTTAAGCTCCCAGCCCAAATGTCTGTCTCTCTTAGTTACGGAGGGAGGGATGCTCCGTCTCCAGCCCGGGGCCTGGGTGCTGGGGTGCATGGCACCCCACGTTAGGGATGGGCAGGCAGGCGTGGGTGGTGGCAGCTGAGAGCCTTAGGGGGCTCTGGAGTCCCCTGGCCCCAGTGGCCAGCTTACTTGGCATAGGCTTTCTCCAGCAGCGCGCTCCAGAACTCGCTGCCCTCTTCCGAGTGCAGGAATAGCAGCTGTCCGTCCCTGGTGGGTAGCCTGTCGTCAACGACCACCTCCACCCACTGTCCGTACTGCCAGAACTAGAGAGGGGAAACACAGTGGCTGCCGCACGAAAAAGCAGGTGGGCAAGGGCCTCTACGGGGCCTCAGGCGGGGACTCTGCCACCACTCCCAGCTCTGCAAGAGCAGGATCTGAGCCTTGCTCATCTGTGTGTGCCGGACGTGCCAGTGAACCAGGAAGCGTCCCGTCCAGTCTCTGAGTTTGTGGGTCAGAGACCTTGCCCAGCACCACCCAGTGGCAGCAGTGGGCGATTCAGGCCCGCGCTCCTACCCTTGGTCCAAAGAGCCGTCCTCAAGACCTCACAGCTCGGGGAGACGGGGTGGATGTGCGGAGGACTGGAGGGGGGCCTGAAGCAGCGGCTCCCAGATTTTAGGGTGCATCAAAACCACGTGTAGGGACTGTTAAAACATTCAGTAGATCTGAGATGGGACCCGGGAGTGTGGGACCTAGTGACAAAGGCCATGAGCAATGCACAATACCTGAAAGCGGAAGATTCCCGCATAGTCCTTTTGGAAGTTCTGGTCCCTGGGGACCACCCGGTAAAGCAGCTCTTCATTCAGGGTCAGGGAGGCAATGGCCACCAGGAGCCAGCAGTCACCTGCACAGTGTCACAGGGACACAGGCTGGTCAGGCCAGGCCTGCAGGGCTCTGCCTTCCTGGGCCATCACGGTCTCATTCGGGCCTGAGTCCACATCGCTCCCCCCCTCCAAGTCAGCAGGCAGAGTCTCCTCCTCCGCTGCGTGGGCAACGCACCCACCTGCAGGTCAGCCCTGCCCCTCGTCCACAGCTGTTTACTGCGGAGCTGGAGATCCTCTGCTCCTCCCCCCCCCCCCACCCCCGCCTGATTGCTGACCATTCCCGCCTCCTAGACACTCAACCAGTGGAGTGGAACATGGAAGGAGGGAAGGAAGGAAGGAAGGAAGGAAGGGAGGGAGGGAGAGAGGGAGAGAGGGAGGGAGGGAGGGAGGGAGGGAGGGAGGGAGGGAAGAAGGAAAGACAAGTCCCCTTGGCCCCTTATTAGCAACTCTGACAAATGTGGTTGGAGGAAACAGTGAAGCCATTTAGCCAACACGCGATGTGTATACGTAAGAATGTGTGTGTAAGTGTGTGTGTGTTCGCTCTGTATGGCCCTTTTCAGGTATTGCCCTTTTATGTTTCAGAGTTCACCATGGGAACCTTGTGCCTCATTGCTTATAACGCTCCCGAGATTAGTACTAAATCATCATGATTTGATGTAGAAGAAATGAAAGTCAAGAAAGTTAAAGAATCCTGAGGCTTGATGTTGGTCACTTTACAGATTCAAATAAATACAGAAGAAAGCAGAAAACCCCTTTCTGTTCGAGTAGGGAGCGCCCAGCCCCACGCCACTGAGCGGCGCTTCCTGGGAAGGCATCGTTGTCCCTCACAGTGTCACCCTCCAGGGGCCACAGCCCGGGCGCCGCTCACCACTCGCTTACCCGAACCCCTATGGTGGAGCTACTGTCTGAGCAGTGACGTGACTTCACCCACATCCTCTTATCTGATCCCGCACCAGCCTCCGTGGGCTCAGCGTCTGTGACCATGCCACCCGTCGTGCGGAAGGACATTTCATCCTGCTGGCCCAGCGCGGCCTCCTGCCAGCCTCCCTGCAGATCCCAGCTCTGGGAGCCCAGGGTTTGGTGAACGGGTCCCTGCTTCTCGCACGCATCAGTCCAGACGGCTCTAAAGCACCGCCTCTGTGTCTCAGCCTTCATCTTTGCCATGTACAAACCGAATCCTTGCAATGTGTCTTCAGATGGAAGGCCCTTCGACCTCCTAGAGGCCATCTGGGCTAGACGGGCTAACCTGTCTAGCTCCGTGTTTTCTTCAAACGCCATGGCCAAAGCTACATTCACATTCCAGGTGTGAACACACTGTGGTCTTCTCAGACACGGGTGGCCTGAGCACGGAGACAGAAACTGCGACCTGGACCCCAGCTGAGGACCCGTCATCATCAGAACAGCTTCTTCCCCAGGCCGTCCTGGGCAGCCCTGGCCTACCCGCCTGGGTCTTTCTCAGCATAGAGGTTCATGATTTAGTCTCACAGTAATTCCTCCCTCCCTCTCACTCGCTCTCTCGCTCACTCTCTCTCTCACACACACAATTTAATTTTTAAAAATCTTTTCTGATGCAGGCGGCAACCTGCTTCCCACTTGCTCTCTCACCAGGCTCCACCCCATGACAAGCACCGTCCTCCTGGTGGCAACAGGGCTCCCAGGAGAGACTAGACCCGGCGGCCAAGGGAAACGGCTGCAGTGGATGGCCAGGCAGGGGTCATGCTGCTTCTCACCACAGAAGCCTCAAGCATGGCAGTATCTCACTCAAAGGCAAATTGCAAAGAGCAAATAAAATAACACAGTTTCCTCCTCCCACCCAGCTCCTCTCAATCCGGTTTTCTCCCTACGAACCCCTGTGATCATGCCGTTCCTCTGTTCAAATGTCTACATTGCTTACAAAGGAAATAAAACCTCCTACCAGAACACTGAGACCCTTCGCAACACAACTCCAACCTACTTCTCTAGTCTTTTTCCCACCACGCTCCCACCATGCATCTCATCTCCCCACCAAACCTGGGTATGCCAGAGCGTGCCCTGGCCTTTCGCATTGTGGTTTTTCTCATTTGCTCCCTCTGCTTGCAAAGTCCTTGCTACAACTTCACCAGGTAAATCTCACCCTTTCTCCAGGAAGCCTTCCCCAATGCCTGCCACCCTCCCGCCAGAAGTCACCTCTTTTTGTGTACGTGCCCTAAAGACATCATTTATGCTTCTCCTGCACACTCACAACAAGCTGCCTCCTACCACAGCTGTCACCCAGACTGGCCTCAAAACTCAACTTGTGCATCGACTCCTGGGTGAAGCTTTCTGTGGCCTTACCCGGCCTGCCTCGCCGGCCCCAGCCCCTGCTCGGCGCTCCTAGCACATGATCGTGTCACTAGTCTCTCCCCAACCCCTGGGATCTCCTCCTGCAGAGCCAGCACACAGATCACGTGCTTGCCATGCCCAGCAGGTGGCTGACACGTAGCTCACGGAATGTGATGAATAAAAACAAATCTGCCAGTGACCTAAGGAATCGATGAACCCTGTTTGCTCTTCTGCAAATCTCCAGCAGCACCTTATGTATGCGTGTGCCTGCATCTCCCAGGCCTGCAGAGAGGTGGGCCCAACATGGCTATTTACTGAACCTGGCAGAGTTCCCTTCCACCAACATGGGGCAGAAGGTGACAGACATGGCACGACAAGCACAGTCCTCTGGGGCGTGGACAGGGTGACTGTGGGCCCCATCTCTGAAGCAGGTGGCTTCTCAGAGAGATCAGAGCAGCCGGGAGAGCCGCATCAGTGGGCGTGGCCCCGCCCCCTCTGAGTGAGTGTCCCTGCCCCGGTGAGTGGCTTCCAGGAGCCACCCTGGAGACACCACAATCCAAGGCACGGCAACAAAATGTCCCTCCTTGCTGACATCAAGCAGCCCAGCTGGAGGAGGGTTTAATTTTCTCTTCATCTGCCACACTCCAGACACGTCACAGGGTCCGCCACCGCCCAGCAAGCACAAAGGCGCTGAGGAGACGCCGTGGGGAGCGCGGATTTTTGGATCCCTGCCAGTTATGACGAAGGTGTGAATGGATTGTCATGACAAGGATGCATTTTCCAAGAAACATGTCCAAGGACCCTTCAAAGGGTCCTCTTGGGAGGACAATCACTCTGTTGCTCAAAACATTCCAGAAACTTGTTTGGGGACCTGCAACAAAGCCTGTGGCATGTTCTTTGGACACTTCTCAGTGGGAACACAGCTTTGATTTTTGAGCATAGTTTTGCTTCCCAAAGCAGTCAAGAGGCTTTCAGATCCATGCTTGGTGGTGCATGAGATGAACAAAAAGCTGGGAAATCTCTTGATGGGCATGTCCCTCCCACCCAACCACCTTCCAGCCAGGGCTGGCCAAGGGTTCGTTCTCACCATGAGCTTCAAGCAGAGGGCCGCTCAGGAGGAATTTGAGGGAAGCTGTTGACTTCCTGGCAAAATGGGGCAGACTTGGCTGGCAGAGCCTTTTTTGCCCGTTTCTTTTCCCCCTTCCTTCCACGGGACAGTCCATCGCCGCTGGACACACACGCAAAGCTGCCTGCAATCCCAGGGCTGCAGGGCAGAGCGACAGCCAGCACACTTGGGAGAACAGGGCAGAGGCACGGTGCGAGTCTGGGCCACCGAGGGCACTCCTCAGAGCCACGCCAGCCCGGGCCACCGACCTCCAGAGTTCTCATTGTGGAAGAAAAATTAGCACCTTATTTGTTTAAGCCACTACAGTGGGTTTTATGTTGCTTGCAGCCAAACATTTTTCTAACTGATACAACCAGAATGACTACAGAGTGATTTGATATGCCCCACAAACTGGTTCCAAAAAAAAAAAATCCACAAAAGGAATTCCAAAAAAAAGTTGGGAACAGGAGCAGTTGAAATAGATACACCACCCCCATCGGGTTGAATATATTCTAGGGAAACGGGAAGCGCTGGATGGGAACGCCTGCGTCTGGCCCCCAGGAGGGGCCGCAGCATATGAGCCGCAGAGCCTGGCACTGGCGTGTAGACCCTCGGCGACTGAAATGGGGGCTACCTGGGAAAACCCAGGGGTGCCCCATGCCCAGGAAGCACGCGTGTACTTTGAAGTATAGGAAGGGTGCTCTTCTAAGGGGCGTAGCTGAGGATTATTCTGAGCCTAGATGGTGTGTGTGGGATGTGTGTGTGTTGCATGTGTGTTTTGTGTGCGAGTGTGTACTGTGTATGTTGTGGGGGTGTGGGGTGTTGTGTGTGGTGTGTGTGTGATGTGTTGTGCGGTGCATGTGTTGTATGTGCATGGCTTGTGTGTGGGTGTGTGGGGGCTGTGTTTTGTGGTGTGTGTGTGGTGTGTATGCGGTGTGTGCGTGATGTGGGGGGATGTGGTGCGTGTGATGTGTGTATAGTAACAGGTGTGTGGTGTAGGGGTGTGATGTGCGTATAGTAACAGGTGTGTGGTGTAGGGGTGTGATGTGCGTATAGTAATGTGAGTTGGTGTGTGTCAGAGATGTGTTTGGTGTGTATGTTGTGTGTGGTACGTGTGTGTTATGCATGTTGTGTGGGGTGTGTTCGTTGAGGCTGTTGACAGCTCTGGGCTTTAGGAAGAAGATGACTAGGAAGGACAAATCCTGCCCAAGACTTGGGAGCTCTTCTTTGAAAGGGAAAGAGAACAAGAGACTCTCTAGAAGCCTTTGCAGATTGATTGCAGTGGTGGGCTACCGTTCCCTTCCTGGGAAAACAAAATAAGACAGTTCGGAAACCCTCCTCTGCCGTTCCCGGCTGTGTGGACTGGGGAAGGGCCCCCCCACCTCTCTGCGCGGCTCCGTGTCTACACCACGGCAGCAACACTAACACCTACGGCAGCAAGCACTGTGCCATCAAACGAGATTGGTAACGACTGGAACATCGCAAGTGTTCATCAAATTATAGTCTCCACAGCATGGGAAGGCTGAGGAAGAGCACACACTGGGGTAGAAGGCCAACTGCCCGGCGTGCAGTCCCAGAAGCCGGATGAAGAGGGCGTGCCCAGGGGGACGGGCAGACCAGCTGGCCAGACGCTGCACGCAGACCCGAGACGAGGGCTGAGCACTGGTCGCTGGATTTAGCGAGGTGGGTGTCCCTAGTGACCACGGCAGAAACATTCACCGTTTACCATCTAGCCGAGGGTCCCTCGCACTTCCCGCCCTGCAGGGCTGCGTGACCAGGTCTGGCCAGCCTAATGCGTGGGCGTTTCGGCTCCGGGGCACAGCCTTCGGGACCCGGCGAGCAGCCCCCCAGCCCCCTCACCCTGCTGCTGTGGTCTGGAAGGCGTCGCTCTAGATGCGCCGCTGCGAGACGCAGGCAGCCCGGATGCCTGAGTCGCAGTTTAGGAGAAAGTTGCCTTGCAGAGTTCCGGAACCCACCACAAACCTTATGTGAGCAGGAAAAAGCCTTTAGGTGTTAAGACACTAATAAATAAACCGCAGTGTCCGCCTGTCCTCTCCGCGGCATAGCGGGCTCATTGGGCACTCACTGGCGCTTTGACGAGCAGGACTCGGGCAAGCGAGGGAGCCGGAAAGGGTGTGCTGGGCCACGGCCCTCGTGGGAAGTTCTGGGAACCGTCTGACTTCTGTCTTCCAATTCCTTATTCAGGTGATGTATGTAATGGGTTTAATGTTCATTAAAATAATAAACTCATTTTTTTATTCCACTCAAATAATGAGCCCCTAGAACCCCCCACCCATTGGGTCAGCGGCTCCAGAACTTCAGTGAAGAGCAGGCAGACCCCAACCTGGACAATGAAGTCATCACTCTGCTCTGTCAAAAAAAATTTTAAGTGCACCAAGGGACAATAATCCTGAATCAGGCTTTGTTAAAAAGGAAAGCTCTTAATTCAAAAATTCCCTTTGTAAGTTAAAATCAAAGCTTGAAGGCCTGAACATCTAATGTTATTTTAAGCTGTAGGTAGTAAGAACTCAGCCTGTAGCTTCATGGCATTTCCCAAACACCAAGGGAAGAAGCAGGGGTGCTTCTGGGCTGGAAGGAGAGAGGAAGGAAAGAAAGGAAAGAGATCCACATCGGACGCTGCAGGAGCCCTCCCTCACCCGAGGTTGAAGGCGCCGGAGTGGGAGCAGCGGTCCAAGCCCAGGCGGTTTGAGAGGAAGCAAAGCAGAGGGCGCACGCGCCCCTTCCCGCCCGGGAGCCGGGGAGCAGAACGGCCGTGGCGTGGGAAGCACGCGGGCAGGGAGAAGCCGAGACACGCGGAAGGGCTGCCCGAGGCCCCTGGCCCTCACGCGCGGCTGCACCGAGGCAGGAAGGACAAGGCGGCCGGTCCTAGGGCAGAGGCTGCCGGCAGACCTGGGTGGCGGGTGTGACGTGCCGTGTGGGCAGGGCTCGTGAGCACTGGCTGGGCTGAGCCCGCCATGGAGGGTCCACTGGACCCTGGGGGTCAGAGACCGCACAGCGCACCAGTGTGTCCAGGAGGCCAGCGAGGACCAGAGGACAGCGTGCTGTGCCAGGGCTGGCCGCTCCTCCCACTGCCCGAGAACATTCTGGCCTCCCCCAGACCCAGGCGCCGTCCTGGGGAGGCAGGGGAAGGACGGGCCTTTACGACGTGAGAAACCACCACCTTGGTCCATTCGTGCTGCTGTGACAAAATGCCATGCCGGTGCCTTATAAACAACAGGAATTCACTTCTCGCAGTTTGGGAGGAGGCCAGGAGGCCCAAGGTCAGGGCAGGTTCAGAGTCCGGTGAGGGCCACCCCCCCCACCCCCCTGGTTCCTAGACAGTGCCTTCGTCATGCTCACGTGGTGCCAGGGATGGGGGCTCCTGAGCCCCTTTACAAGGGCACTGATCCCCTTCAGGAGGCCCCTGGTGACCTGCTCGCCTCCCCAAAGCCCTTCTGGCACCGTCACAGTGGGTGTGAGGGTCTCAACACATGAACTTGGGGGTGTGGGAGGGCGAACACTCAGTCTATAGCACCACTCAAACAGAATAATTGAATAAGGGACATTTATCCAAAAGAGACAAGAACCTGAAATAGGCAGAGGCATAAACCCTTTAATTGGCTGGTTTATGTTTCCCTTCCGTTCATGGTCAATGAAAAAAATTGGGGCTCCCCAGCAAGCTAGGAACTGTTGAGAAAAATAAAGACTGCTACGCTGACTGCACATCTGAATGTAATGTCCAGATTTTGACCCCACTAATACATGCTTGTTTTTTAAAACTCCATCTTCAATATTTAATCCCAGCTGAGGCATGCTCTGCCTGCCCTTCTGTAGAAGCTGCTCTGGGTGTTTTCACACAGCGCAGCCACCACTTCAGCTCGGGGCATCCTGCAGCAGTCGCAGAGCCTCCCTCCCCTTGGTCAACGCACCTTTGCAAGTCCTTGGTATTTAATTCACGCCGCGTTGGCTGTGTTATAAAGCACTCGGGCACACACACAGACACAGACACACACACTTGTGGTTATTCTTGCTTTGTGGACAATTCCCATCTCTCTGGCTAGACACAAAGTGGGCTAGAGGCAGACGGTGGGCCTCATGCTTCTCCTAGACTCCAGCATAAAATGCTACGGAATGAAGTCACGTTGGTATGATCAGTCAGAGGTGATTTGAAAGTTATACCTTGATTACCAGCAAGAAAGTCTTATGATTTAACCCACGTTGTGGTTGATATTTCAAACAGGGAGAGAGGAAGCAGCATGTACTAACACGTGCAGAGCAAGAGCAGGATTTAGAACACAGAGCTGCCATCTCTGTAAATGAAGTCCCTGAACACAGGCGCGTCCTGCCCAGACAAGGCTTCTCAGCCTCCGCACCTGACACCTGGGCATGGTGGCTCCTTGTGGTGGGGCTGTCCTGTGCGTTTTAGGACACGCCCACTAGATGCCACTGGTACCCCCCCCAAAGTAGAGCAACCAAAAATGTCTCCAGACATTGCCAAAGGTCCCCTGCGGTAAGAATCACCCCTTCATTGAGAACTAAGGAGCCAGAAGACCCACGGCGAAGTCAGGGCTGGGGAAAGTCTGCCGGCATCAGGGCAGGCTGGACAAAATGGCTTCTCCTGAGTCTGCGGCTCTAAACAATCCCGCAGTATTGGAATGTCGCTGGTGATGGCGGGGATAATGTTTCTTGAGCCTATCACTGCTAGAGTTTTCTGGGATCTACTCTTTGCTTCCCCTTTCCTTCGCTTACTTCTGCCTTCTCTGGATAAAGGAAATTTTAACAGTCAAAAGGAGGCTCTGACCTGCTCCTCCAGCTTGGCCCCAGGTAGGCCCTCATCTCACTCGCTTCCAACATGCACGTCTCTGAAGACCCCTGTATATTGTGGTTAGACTCGGGTCCACCTGGATTTGGGGGAGTGCCCTCTTGACCTCCTTCGGGCCCTTCAGTCCACATAATTATCCCATTCTTCGTTACCTCCAAACCACACCGATGTGAGAGAGGCAAAGCCACACACTCTGCACCTGGCAGGCTCCAGCTCACTCAGTGCTCTGCCTCTGCTCAGCCCCAGCTCAGCCCAGGGCCAGATGCCGGTGACGCCTGGACCCATCTCTGCCATGGCCTTCCGCATCTCCAGGGCCTCCTGTTACTCTGAGATCATTGTCACCTGCTCCCCTAGGCCCAGCCTCACCATCCAGTAGCAGCACCTGTGCAGGCCGGAGCATAAATACTGAAATGAACAAATGGGCTGTGAAAGAAAGTTCCTCCGGAGTCTGACAAATCAGTGTGTCAGATAAGCCACACGTTCCTTCACTCTGGTGAGCACCCACCCCCAGCCACACCTGAATCCACCACAAACCCACCTCCTGCTGTGTTTGTGCACTAGGAACCCAGCACACCTTACTGGAACATGGTCCTCATCTTGTGGCTGCATGGTAGCAAGGTAACATTGTTCTAGAAGCAAGACCCCAGAGGGCATCAACCCACACTGGGCATCGCAGATGTGCAAAAGCTCCAGAGGGCTCAGGTGCCGTGTTCTCGGCAGGGGCCGGGGCATGGGGTCACCCTGGGGAGCAGAGTCACTAGCAGAGTTTCAAATTGGCCCCAAGTCTTGCTGGTATTTTTCTGAGCCATGGCGGTGTGACTCATTCATGGCAACTATAATTTTTATATCCTCAAAATAACCCTTTCGAGCTGTACTACATATAATAAAGCACACCAAATAATCCACACAGGCCGCCTGGCACCTCTCTCCTGGTTCCCATGGCGACCCAGAAGGGGCGTCTCAGACCTGGCAGCAGAGCGCGAGGGCGGCTGCGAGGCCTCCCGACACCGGCCGCGGCGGTTCTGGGCGGGTCCTGAGCTCCAGGAGCTACACCGCACCCCAGAGTTAATGTGCTTCAAAAAACAGGGGAAAGAACAGGAAAAGCCGAATAAAAAACAGGAAAGGTCATCTTTGAATCAGAAGCCGCTTGCCTTGACTACTAATCCATCGCTGGAGAGGAAAAGGAGAAAAAGCAAGCAAGCACGCAACCTCTTCACAGCCGAGGGAACTCATTCGGATTGCCTCAGTGTTTTCCTGGCTGCCCATGACGCCGCCAGCCCGTCCCCGTCTAGCCTCTGCGTGGCTGGAGGAGTGGGACCCAGTGGCACGGAACTGCTTCGGGCCCCTGTCCCGCCTCCAGCTCTCAGTCAGACCCTCAGTGCTACGTAGAGGGAAAGAAATTCTTAGTAAATTATAAAAATGGAATTGATTCACCAGCGGGGGGATAAAAAACACTCAGTAAATACATTTGGGGCTTATGTAAATACATCTCAGAGCCCATTTCGAGGGAAGGTGGCTTGCTTACTGAGTTTAATTATCATGCTCGATGCAAAAATAAGACAACATGCTAGAAGCCAGGCGTGACGGAGAAAGAAATTAAAAGATGAGCATGAAGATTGAAACTGTTAGCTCCAGCCATGGCTGAAATGTATGCAGTGAGGCACGAAAACGGTGGATCGCTGTTATTGCCGGGGACAGCCTTGACAGGTCGTTAGATGTCCCCCTCCAAAACTGACTGCAAATTGTGTGGCGCTCCCAGCTTGGGGCTAGGTACTCTGCGGCTTCCCAACGTCCCGCAGGGTCTTTAAAGTGCATCAGGTATCCAACACCTAACAGAGAATTTCCACAGCAAGGAGAGGCTGGTCTTCCAGCCTCAAATACGGGGAGAGAGGCAGCGACGTGAACTCAGATGTAAAGATGCCAGGAGCGCAGCGGGGTGTCGTGGACAGAAAACAAGGTACTTCCAGCAGGGAAAATATCCTGAGCACAGTGTCTGAGAGCAAAACGATGTGAAAGGAGACAGGACGGAAGCAAAGCTCGTAAAGGGAGTGTGGAGGGCCCTGGGCAGGCCGCAGGTGTGCCGGGGCGGCCGCGGCTCAGCTGCCCCGCCCGGGCAGGAGCTGGCTGGAATGCAGAACGGCCCGAAGGTCAGCGCCATGATTCAGCAGGGGCTCGGCACAGACCAAAGGTGACAACCCAGTCATACAGACTTGCAGACCTCTTCTGTACGGTCCTGGCCTGCATGGTGATTTCTAGGTGTCTAAAAAAATCCAGATTTCTTGAGAAAACTGCAAAATCTGGACAAAATTCCTCCATCTATTCATTCTCCAAATATTTGTTGAGCATCCACTGTGTGCCAAGTATTCCAGGCCCTAAGGACGCCGCAGTGGGGAAATCCCTGGCGCCATGGAGTGCACACTCTCTCGGGAGGACAAACAAGTGTGTGTGCAGGCAGTGGGCGGTGCTGGGAAGAAATCACAGCAGGGTGCGACGAAAGAGGGCAGCACTGTGAAGTGTAGGCGGCCAGGGAAGGTCTCCTGGCTCCTGCGGGAAAACATGCCGCTCAAGCTGGGCGATGGCCTCCTTCTCACACAGGGCATGCTCTCTAGTTTGCCTCAGTCCCCACTACTCCCTATTGAAGCTACTCCTGGCCTACTTTACTCATTTATGTGACTTGTGTAGACATTTCAGTTGTGGCCCCTGGAGTTAATCTTTCCCTCGATCCCTCCAGCTCTGGCTACCCAGGATCCAGGAGAGAAAGGAGAAAAGGAGATAACAGCCCAAGGAAAACAGGTAAGAGCAAATGGCATTTGAGGGGGTAAGGCAAGGGGGAGACACTATAAGAGCCCAACAGCCCTAAGCCAAGTCCGATGAGGGCAAGAAGGATATTTTCAGCCACAGGACTGGAAAGTGATGGAGAAATACTGTGCTCAAGGTCCAGGTGTGGTGGCTCACACCTGTAATCCTAGTACTCTGGGAGGCCAAGGCAGGAGGATCACTTGAGACCAGGAGTTCAAGGACAGCCTGAGCAAGAACGAGGCCCCATCTCTACAAAAAATAGAAAAGTTAGCCAACCGTGGTGGTGCACACTTGTAGTCCCAGCTACTCGAGAGAACATGGCAGAGGATCGCTTGAGCCCAGGAGTTTGAGGTTGCAATGAGCTATGATGACACCACTGCACACTAGCCCTGGTGACAGAGTGAGACCCTGTTATTATTTTTATAGTCCTATTTTTCATTTTATGCATTTAGAAGGATTATTCTGAGATCAGATCCTGACTTCACCAAAAGGCCAGAGTCAGCTGAAAAGGAAAGGTGGAGGCAGGAAGGATGGGGCAGGGTCAGAAAAGATGAGGTCACAGCTGTGCTCAGGCCTCTGTCACATTCAGGGCAGCCCTGGGCATTTATTAGAACCTTGGAGCAGCATCTGGGACTGAGGTTGGAGGCATATACCCTCGGCTCACCAGTGGGTTGACTCCACCACCCAAGGCACAGCAGCAGGGTCCCCCACACCACCTGCTCTCTAGAGAAATGACAGGTGCTTGCTTTCTTCTGAGAGGTTCCAATCTGAGAATGGAAACAAGTACCATCTAAAAATCCCTTTGCAGATGCTTCTCTCTTTGGGATGCTTTCTCTTGGCCTGTTGCTCCTGTCACCTCCCTCTTGCTTTCTCAGCTGCTCTTGCAGTTCTTGGGCTGTGCAACCGCTCCCCAGCCGAGAGGAGTCAGCATGCATGGGCTCCCTGGAGCCCAGGGGCTGGGGCATTGCATCACTGGTACTCAATCAACTGCACTGTCTTCAGATGGCCCTGGGGGCTCCTTTAGTCAGGCCCTCTAACCAGCCCCATGTGCTAGACCCAACGGCTGCCGTGGGGCAGCGGTGTACCCCTCATAACTCAGAGAGCTGGAGGAGCCCAAGATTCACAGCCAATCTGTGATGGAGAAATCGTCCTTGAGTCCTGGGTGGTGTCTGCAAAACTTAAGCTGCAGGCGTGAGCTGAGCTGTTAGGCATGAAGTCCAGGCCTGATAGTGGGGTCTATGCAATGTGTTAAAATAATTATCCCCTAAAAATGTAGGAGAGATGTATTTCAGCAATGTCTTCCTAAGCAGGGATCAGCAACACTCTAGGACTTGGTTTTCAGACCCAACCTCAGGCTGCTCAGCCAAGGAGCTCAGAGAGCACCCCCTGGCTGGGACTGCCCCCCATAAGGTTAAGTGACCTCAAGATTAAGGGGCTGCCTCCCTGGAGACTTAGGCTCACCTGTACTTTTTGCACTTCTCTTACGAAATGGGATAGTCAGGACACATCAGAGCAGGTAAAACTGGAGAGGGCGGACCAAATCCCCACCTGGCACCACTGGCAGAAGCGGCCCGCTCTTCTGTGAGGCAAGTCTAACCTTCCCTGTGCATGGACCAACGATGGCCTTCCAGTGACGTCAGCATCTGCTCTCAGAACAATCTTTCAAATGCATAAAATGAAAAATAGGACTATAAGAAATAATTATATGGAAAGTTATCAAAATATGCTTTTAAAAAGTATAACATAGTAATGTTTGTGCTTCTTTATTAAGCTCCTAAATCAGGGATTTGGAAAGACACCTAACAAACAGCACAATTCTGAAATAGCAATGAGCAGAAGTGGTATTTGGGCTGTTTGTCGCAATTGTTATGGGATATGAAAATAATCTGGGACTTCTCTTCCTGTGCTTATCACCTGCATTCACACCAAAAAGAAATAAGTTAGCGAGGGTGAGTGAAACTCACCATGGAACATGACATTCTCTCGTGCTCTTGAACTAATACGCAGTATGCAAAGCCTCCTGCAACCCACTGTCTCAAAGCCTCATTATTTCACCAGCTAATAAATATTTGGGTAGTTTCTAGAACATTCACGTACATGTCTTTGTGTGGAAATATGTTTCATTTCTTTCCATATATCCTAAATGTGAAATTGTTGAGTCATATCATAAGTATAAGTCAACTGTTTAAGAAAGTGCAAATTGTTTTCCAAAGTTGTTGTACCATTTTACATTCCCATAGCAGTAGATGAGATTTCCAGCTTTTCCATATGCTTGCCAGCACTTGGTAACGCCAATTTTTTTATTCTGATTTGCATTTCCCTAATGACTAATGATATTGAACATCTTTTCATGTATTTATTAACCATTTGTATATCTTCTTTGATAAAATGTCTGTTCAAATCTTAAAAAAAAAAGCCTCATAATTAAATCGGCACTGCTTGTGCTGGGCCCTTTGCTTCGAGCAGACAGGACAGTGGTGCAAGTAGAACAGAGCAGGAGGGCACTGAGCTCTAGGAACCAAGCAAGAGAGAAAAGATGAGCCACAGGTAGGAAAAAACGCATGAGCAAAGTGGCGTCCCTCGATTCAGTCGAGCCCACCGGGCCGCATGGAACTGTCGTCTGCAGTTTTCCTGCCTCCCGGAGTTCTGAGCCTGCGCTCCTCACAATCGGGAGTGGATTTGGCCCCTTCCATTCTCCGAGGCTTCCCTGATGGCTCACTAATCACCATTCAGGCCTAGCGCACCGATCGCTTCGCCTCCGTCCTCCAAGGACACTGTGGATCAAGAGGCATCTGGGAAAGTGCTCTCAGCGATGGCCGCAGGCTCGGGCCAGCCGCTCGGGGACCACGTGACCCCGCGGGGCGCTGGCTCGGACAGCAGGCTCGTGGGAGGCCGTGGAGACAAGGCACCGGCTCTTGTTGCTGTTGGTGCTTTGTTTCTCTTTAGAGACATAAAAGGTCCGGTCATCCTCTTTTCAAAACAGGAATACAGAATATAAAACTCTATTCAACAAATACAACAAAGACAAAAAAGATGCCAGTTCCACAGAGGCGAAGAGGAAAACGGGGCCAGCAGAGAGCAGGGCGAGGCGAGGGAGCACGCCCAGGTGCAGACGCAGGGGCGAGAGGGAGGGTGGGGGCCGGTGGCAGGCAGGACGCCATGGGAACCCCCGGGGCTCGCCAAGGCTCACGCCACTTACTAGTCCTGCTCCCTGTGGAAAATAAGTCACCTACTAGATCAGACGTCTGGACAAGCTTTGCAGCATGTGTTATTCAAAAATCACTCTCACTTCTCTCTACATCTGGAAGTTTCTAAACCTCATCTGTTAAAGAAGAAAATCTCCTGCTCCCTGTTCCTGAAAGCAGCAAGCATCAGATTTCCTTTTTCAGAGACCAAGGTCTTCTACTGTCATTGAATAACACCCCTCATTTGGCCTTTGGGCCCGTTTACACCTGAAGACATTTCAAGTCCTGTTGCGTTTTAACAACAGCACAAATGACACCACATCCCAGTGTCTCCCCGTTTGTGATGAACTGAGGTAAGGCCTGGGCGGAGCCTGCCTGCCGGTCACTGGCACCTGCGGTTACTGCTGAGCTTCCGAGATAAGCCAATGCCAAGGCCCCCTGGGGCCACAGGGTTCCATGAGTGTTCCTGTGTCCACAGCCACCAGCAGGGGCCTGGGACAGGCCCATTCGTGGTCTGTTCCTGGAACATTCTTCCACGGCCGAGGACAGCAAGCACCTCCAGACACCTGTACACACCTGACCGGCAGTGTCAGCAGGCTGGGGACAGCCAAGTGGATACGCCATGAGGATTTGAAATCCTTTGAAAATGAAGACACATAGGCACTTCAGGATGGGACTTTTACTCTAAATGCCTGGTCCAGCCTGGTGGTCAAGAGTGTTACCAGGAAGGTAGGAAGAAAAACGCAAGAGGCCTCCGATCTAGGCTACACCTGTTATCACATGATTTAATAATGATAAAAGGGTTTAGATCAACAGGTCAAAAGTTTCCCAGAAAACAGGCACCAAGTGTCAACTCTCTACTCAGCACCACCACCCAGACAGCTGGGTTGATTGTGTCCCCACCTTACAGCCGTGAAAACTGAGGTGGCGAGGCCACGGGCAGGTCCACTGAGCCTGCTGAGTTAGCCATTGCCAGTGGCAGCTCCGGAGAGAGAGGAGGCACCTCCAGCAAAGGTGTTCAGGTAGATTGCAGAGCCATGGATCTGAGGAGGAGAGGATGCCAGGGCCATGAGGGGCATAGCGCAGAGGAAAGTACAGGCTGGGTCAGACCTGGCTCCCCTCCACGTATAAGTGAGGTGCACTTTCCTTACTCTGCCCAGAGCCACTGCTCCTTTATTCTGGAGAATTCTCCCTGTGGTTTTGGGGGAGGTTCCCAGTCACAAGAGACTCTCAACCACAAAAGTGGACCCGTGACCCAGGTTGGGCCGACCAAATGGTGCCTCACCCCCTCTGGCTGTAGTACGTGGCCCGAGGAGTAGGTGACGACCCAAACCATCACATCAGAGTGCTTTTCTGAGATCCGTAAAACCAAAGCTGGTTTGTGATCCTACTGGGATGAATCTTGGAACCACCAGTGGTCATATTTCCTGCCAGTTGAAAGAGAGTGAAGCCAACCTGTAGATACCAGTGGAGACAAAAGGTAGGCAGGGAGTTGCCTGGAACATTTGGCCCCAGATCCAGGCTTCCTAGAGACCAACACTGCCCTTCCCCTTCCATCGTCTTGTTGGACGTGCCAATAAATCTTCCTTATCTTGAGCTAGTTGGGCTGAACTTCTAAGGCCAGTGACCACAGGACTTGTGGCTGAGACACAGGTGTGACTTACAATGTGGGTGCACAAAGCCAGAAATGGGTACTTCCTGTGTGGAATAGGGTCTATTTCAGTGGCCATAAAGGCCTCAAGATGCTCTGAGACACACATGGGCCAAAATGCAAGGGAGAGACAGACCGTGCTAGAATGAGCAGGGGCGGGACGGCCTGGACCCCTGAGCTCCCCTGAGTGACATGCAACCTGTAGCACACACTGCCACTGGGCACCCACAGGCACATTCCACAGGAACTGCACACTGGCCACTTACTCCATCGCTATGTGGGGGGGCCCAGAGACCTCACACCCCAGCAGGACACTGAGCACGCATGGCCCTTGCTAGACCTGGTGAGCACAGGCTCCATGGAGAACAAAGAGCGAAGAGAGGCTAGGACTGCAGGTTCAGCATCTTTGGAGAAGTGTCCTCCATGGTGTGCTAGGAGGCCTGGGGGCCAGGGAGGGCTTTTGTTTGGAAGCTCTTTCATCAGAGGATTTTCTTGTTTAATTACTTGTGTGGAGGCAAAACCACAGTGTCCTCCTGCAGGAGCTGAGCTACGCAAAGAAATGTCATAGCCCACAGTAAGAACTGTTTGCAACCACTGGAACCTTCCCATCCAGCCTCCTCAATCTTTATTTCCCTAAAGTATGTCTGCAAAGAAAGCCAGCTCCTGGGCTCCATGTGAGCATAAACTCTGATGGGAGCCAGAGGCTCACACTTTTCAGATGAAAATCTGGCTTTGCAAATGCAGTCAGGAGGAAGGAAGGAGGGACACCCCATCCTCGTGCAAGTGGCCGCTCTTTGGACCCACCAGCACACGGCCCCACATGCGCGAGGCGGAGTCTGGACGAGGAGTTGCACTGCAACACTTTCTATAACAGCAAGAGACAGAAAATAACTCAAGTCCATCAGCGGAAATAGGATAAGCCATAGATCAGCTGTGCTGCGTCCAGACGAAGGCGCATAGCACGCACAGCGCTAGACAGGACTGGGCGTCTCACGGACTGTCACGGAGAGATCGCCAAGGCACTGTAGTAAGTGAAATGACAGCGAACAATGGCAAGGTGCCGAACAGTGTTTATAGTACGCTGCCTTCAATGCCAGAACAGGATAAAAATTAACATATGTATTTTGATTTGCTTAAATTTGCATAAAGAAATGCTGAACGAAGTTTAAAAAAAAAGTGGTTACCAGGCTGTGAACAGCGGAGAAGATGCAGACGGGTGGGGAGCAGCCTCCACTGGACACATTTCTGTTGTTTCAATTTTTAAACTGTGTGTATTCAAAATAATACTAAAAATAATAACACAGAATTCTACAAAAAAGATATCATTTTCATCATCTAAATCAACTGTTTAAAAGAAATCATAAAATTTTTTTTAAAAATCCCTGAACACACCCTACTCCACTGCGCTGGACTCTGAGAAACCCACAAAGCCTGGAGCAAACATTAATCCATGTCGCGCCCTAATTCACAAGTGCTGCGTGGTGCCGCCTTGTTCCCTGGGACCACACCGCGTGCAGAGCGAGGAGTCTCTCCGCGTAACCTCGCCTCACAGGCCTGCTGGTTGCTCAGGGCCAGCGGTCAGATCTCACAGGCCGCAGGTTGCCGCCACTCGGCCACCCGCTCCCCACCTGGCCTGAGCTGCAGCCTCGGAGCTTGAACGCCCCGTTTTCTACTTGCCGAGGCTCGGTCTGCACCGGCCGCTTCCACTCTGCACATTGGAACCGCGGCGGCGGCGGCGGCGGCGGCGGCGGCGAGGCCGCCCGTGGTCCTGATGAGAGCTGGGTCCTGAGAGTCAGCTGGTTGTTTCCTGCACTGCCAGCCTCCGTCCCCCTGGCAGCACGCGCTCGCCATGGCGACGCTCCAGCCCGCTTTTGGAAACCCTCTCTTCTCCTCACTTAAAACTGTTCAAAGAAAAATCCATCCGAGCCAATTGATGAAGAGGTACTTATTAAATACCTTTCCCAAAGTTAAAGCATCTTTTAACGAGCAACTGTTGAAGGCACACGGGAAGCTGTGTTTCCCTGAGACCCGCTACGCCAGCCCAGCATCCAGCTCGAAGTAAAAGGGCAGCACACTGCCCTCTGTGCCCCCAGCAGCCAGGGCGCCGGGGGCTGTGGCTGTCGGGAACCGGGTGCACGCGTGTGCAGCCCCAGACCGCCCTGCCCACCGCCCTGCCCCCGGCCGCCACGCTCCGGCACCCGGCTGAGGCGTATCTACTCATTAAAGGAGAGAACTCGGGAAGCATTTAACATAAAATGCCCTGTGATTCTCAAATTTTCAATTTCGTGAAAGTTTCCAGCAGGCTGAAAAGGTTTTCCTCACTGGAACAAGGAGGAAAGAGAAAAAGGGAAAACCTCCCAAAAACTAACAGGTTATGGGGTCGGTGTGGACGCTGAGGTTTTTGTTTGTCTTGCTGATTTTCACCAAGTAGGATTTGTTTCTTCTTTGCCTTCATTTCCAGGTCTACATTTTGCAGCTGTCACTGGATGGCAGTTTGGAAGCCCCTCAAATTCAATTCAGGGCCAGGTTGTCCATAAATCGTAACTGTTTTCCAACTCGGCTGAGGAGATCAATAAAGCTGATCTGCTACCAAGGGGAGCCTCAGTTCTGACAGTTTAGGTGAGGACTCACACAACAAAATGAAATTATTTCTTACACTTAACTGCACCTGATCTGAAGGGAATATGATAGGTTGGAAAATGAAAGTTCTTGATTCCAGGATGCCAGGCCATGAAAGAATGCCTGGCTAGAAAAATAAGATTCTTGTTTTCTTACTAATTCTAAAAGCATCAATTATGACATCCATAATAGAGACATGGCCATTCCATAGGGCAAATTATGTCTGCTTACAGGTAACTGCTAGAAAACACAGTGCAGCATGATTATCTACTCACGACTCCAGCATTAAAGTGGTTAAATGAGCTGGCAGAAAATCTCTTATTAGGGGGAGCCGAAAGGTAGTTCCAGCCTTCAGACCCAGAGTGAAGACCGCAGTCTCGAAAGCGCAAACCAACATGGAGAAATAGGGACATGATCCAGCTGGGCAAGCCCCGCGAGCTCCGGCTTGCGCTGACAGCACACGCGGCCCCGGCCTCCCGCACAGCAAGCAGGGCTCTCCCGGCTACTCACCGAGGGCCCCCTGCCGGATGTCTGTGCGCGTGGCTCCGCCAAGGATAAACTGGGGGCTGGGGCACAGCTCCTGCGAGTAATTGGGGGAAAACACGAGTCACAAGATGCTCGGTGATGGTGGCAGCAGGGGCACAGGGACTTCAGTCACAGAAGGCAGACCAGGAGGAGACCCCGAGATCGTCTCGCTGCGCAGAACATTGGTTATTGCTGAGGAAGCCCAGAGAAGGGAGGAGACCCGCCCACAGTCACACAGCCAGAGCGGGAACAGGAGCCCGCAGCGCCGTCACGCCAGTACTTCTATCACCACACACATCACGCGCTGGTGTGGGAGAGAAGGGGGCGGGGGGAGGAGAAAGGCAAAGGCTGAGATAATGGTGTGATGAGATGTGATCTCACCCATTCGGACGACGCCCCTATTTATATAGGGTAGAGCATTAGAATAATGTTTAGCAAAATGCTATGCACCTGCAGACACTTGTTAAACACTTGACTAAATGATAATGATCCCACGTGCTGATGGAAATACTGAGGTGTCAGGAAGTACCGCCTATCCCAAGAGAACTCAGCTCTGACACACGCACGTGTCTGACCTGCCCTTCCTCCTCTCACCGACCTCAACTGCCCCTGCCTACGGGCCTCCTCCACCTCCCGGCTCCGTGGAGCTCTGCTGGGACGCGATGAGGCATGCTTTATTTGTTTACCCAGAAGGATTTACCTCGTGCCCATTCTTGGCCTCAAAGTGCTAAATTTTGGTCCATGCAGGAAGCCAAGATTGGCATCACCAAAAACTCAGAGGGAAAAAAGGCTGGTGCGTAATAATGGAATGCAGACTACATCCGCTAAAGGAGAAAGACGAGAAATGTCAATAAGGATCACGGCGGAAAGACTCACTGGGTGGGCGGCGCCGCCCAGCCATTGGAAAGGCGGGGTTCAAGAGTGATTCACAGATGTGCTGCCAAAGCCGAGCCAGGTCTGCCTGGCCACCAGGCGAGCTGCTGGAGGAAAGCAAGGGACAAAACAGAAGTCGGCCTACGTTCAATCGGAGGCACCCTGCATTGTGCTACACCAAAGACTGGCCACAGACAGCCAGAATCACTTAGCTCTTACCGCACAGAGATGGCGAAGCCGCAGATCGAAGGCGGCGGGGAAGCAGGCGGGTGGGCCGGGGCCAGCGCCAGCGCTCAGACCCGGGTTCGGGTTCCTGCCGTGACGTGGAGCCTCGCAGTGGCGGTGCCACAGCCCTCCGGCAGGCAGCCAGCTCCTGCCCAAATGGCCAGAAACACCGCCTTTTGGCCAGCTTTTTTTTTCAAGTATTAAAAAAATTCATTCACTTATTTTTCATTGAAAAAAAAAAAATACATGCACATGGAAAAAAAACCCAGCAGTAAATAATGGTGTAAAGCAACAAAAAATTCCTTCCAGCTCAGATTCTCCACTGTTAGCATTTCTTATGTATCCTTCCAAAAACTCTCTCCTGCCATAAAAGCACATGTATATGCAATACATATACAAGGGCTGCCCAGAAAGTATCCAGCCATTGCTATTGTAAGGTTATACACACTTTTTATCACATGTGTCTTAGACATAAGAACTTTGTGATGAAGCTTTGCGATTTCATTAAAAGTACCATGAGTTGTTTAGCCAGTCTTCTAGTGATGGACCTTTGGTGTTTTGAGTTTTTCATTTCAATCTTTTGCAATCTCTGGTGGCAATTTAAAGAGAGACATGGCACCAGCCAGTCTGGGTGTTTTCAAAGTGGGCAGCAGCAAATGCTGATCACAGGTGCTCAAGAGCTCCCAGTTTCCAGTCATTTCTTGGTGAATAGGGCAGAGAGATTTGAAAGGTTAATAAATAGGAAGAGACAAAACAAATTTTTAATTTAAATTTTGCTTTAAGAAAAGCAGAAAGAGGCCAGCCATGGTGGCTCATGCCTGTAATCCTAGCACTTTGGGAGCCCGAGGCAGGAAGATCACTTGAGGTCAGGAGTTTGAGACCAGCCTGAGTAAGAGTAAGACCCCACCTCTACAAAAAAATAGAAAAATTAGCCAGGCGTGCACACCTGTAGTCCTAACTACTCGAGAGGCTGAGGCATCACTTAAGCCCAGGAGTTTGAGGTTGCTGTGAGCTATGATGGTGTCACTGTACTCTAGCTGAAGCGACAGAGCAAGACCCTATCCCAAAAATAAAAAATAAAAAAACACAGCTTCTACTAGCTATAGAATATGCTGATGCTTCAAAAATAACTCCCTAAGCCATATATTCAATTACCTATGTCACACTGTCCATGAGATATAATTTCATCAGACTCATATCTGTTAATAATAGGCCTACCAAGGCCTGCTAAAATTTTGAATTGGGTTGGAAGACAAAGTGATTGTCAAAGGCTCTAGACAATTTAAAGTGTTATATCCAGAATGGTGCTAAGTGGTTTAAAGGTAGATGGAAAGTTCATTTCACTACATGTTACTCATAAGTACAATTCAATATGCTCCCTCCTTAGAAAAATAACCACCAAGGAATGCCGTGGGTAATACGTTGAATGACTCTTTCAGGGACCACAGCAAGTCCTCAGTTGTGCCAGGAGATCACGTCTCAGCACCGTTCCCAAAGAGAACTTGTGAGGCGCCTCATCTCTGGACACCCCAAGCTTCTTGCAAGGCCCCTGCAGAGGCCCCTTGGGAGAAGAAAACGGAAGCGTCTAGGCACAGACTGGCTTTCCCGGATCCCACGCACACCCCCGACAGCAACAGAATCAGAATCTCCGCGGATTTGGGAGTTTCTTCGATGATCTGTAAGATCTCAGAGAACAAAGCCATATCCTCTGCTGTTCCCTTGTGGTCCGTGCCTGGGAGCCGGCCAGAGCAGCTGTGACAGTTCCTCCTGGTGACTGGCGGAGCAGAGATTGAACTCGGACACACATCTGTGAATTTGACACACACTTGCAAACTCAAATAAGGGTCCTTCTGCTCCACCACCCACAGTGAATCGGGTTTCACGGCCTCATCCTGAGGATTTTACGGCTTCCGTTGACAGGCACAAATGCACACACTCAGGCCAAATCACATCTCCCTGGACGGTGAGCCCAGGTGAAGAGGCGGTGTGGGGAGAGCGGGCAGCGTGGCTGCCTGGCACAGGGGTTGGGGCTCTGAGAATTTCAAAGGAAAGGGAAGAACTAGGCAAAGGTTAACTGATACCAGACTTCAGTCACTAAAGGAAATAGTCCCCTCCCCGTACCTCCCCTCCACCAAGTCACTTCGGCTCTTCAATCCCACTCTCCACTAAGGCTTTTCATCGGTTCCTGCGGCCTGGGGTTTAGCGTCTGCTAAGTTATCACTTCATGCTGCCCTGGACATCCATCCTTTGTTCCCACCTGTGCCTCCCACAACCGTTAGAGCTGAGACCACAGCTCACGCCTCGGTTTCCTCCTGGCCACCTTCCCAAACAGTGCGTAGACGATGCCTGGTACAAAACAGGCTCAGCAAGCCATTGGAATGAAGTGTGGCTGCCAATTCTGGAAATCGGGACAGGAAACCATGATCCCAGTCTCGATTCCATCAACACGCCAGGGTAACCCCACAGGCCTCAAAGGAGGTGGGAAGTGGCCCCCGGGCAGGAGGGCGCCTGACAATGGAGCTGCTCTCAGAGGTAGAAGCTGCTGTGGGAAATCAACGGGCCGAAAGCAACAAGGTAGAGGCAGTGGGAGTTGAATGATGGTTTTGACCATTTTAAAAGAAGTATTCTCCTGGTATCTTCCCTTTTCAACCCCTGCCAAGAAAATAGGAACCACGACTTGATTTCCCTGTCATGGTTTGGAAGACAAAAGGTGTCCTGGCTGAGGGCCACTGCTGCCCATTTCCTGGCTTCTCTTCCGAGACCGTGTTAGGTGCCAGACACCGAACAGGGCACTTCCTGATGGTCTCAATCTCACAACCACCTGTGTGGGGAGGGTTCTGATCCCCGAGCTGAAACCGCTTGACAAGGGTCACATTGTGGTGAGGCGCAGGCCTAGGATTTTGGAGGACAGTTCCCCGTCCCTGCCCTTGAGCACTGGGCAGGAGCCCCGGCCATCCGCATCTGCAGAGCCGTGGCTCCCCTCCCCCCACACCAGCCTGACAGAGCAATGGCGACTCGGGACCTTAAGCAGCCCTGCACCTTTCCACCCTGATACGGCCACAATTGACCAGAGTGCTGACCCTTCTAGCCTTGAGTGGTTCCACTGTGCACTGGCCCAGGGCCTCGTACAATTATAACCACTGTGTATTCTTTGCTTATTATGTGCCAGGCACTATGCGCTGAGATTTCTCTCCGTTTCTTACACCAACCCTGAAAAATAAGGTGCTAGTAAATACTATTTTACAGATGAGAAAACTGAGGCTCACAGAGTTTATCTGCCTGAGACTACACACAAGCAGAGCCTGGATTCGCTAATGTGCCTGGCTCCAAACCCCACTCATTCTCCTCTCTATACCTCACTGCCCCTCACTGCACACAATTTAAAAGGTGGCAGGAGTGGGGATGGAATCTGAAGTATGGGGTCCAGAAACTGGGGCTCCAGGGCCACGGCTTCTCTTTCAACTCCTCGGACCAGATGCGAGGGCCTCCACCCGGCATGACACGCAACAGCCAGCCGCCTCCTTACCGTGGGCCGCTTCCAGACGATGCCTTGAGTTTCAGGACAGTGTGGTCCAAGATCCTTGTAGCCCAAAGCTGATGGACATGCTGGGAACTCAGGGTCCTTAAATAGGATCCCGGAGTCCAAGCACTGTTGCCTCAGGGTCTCAAAGTCCTGGCCCAGGTACTTCTCAGCTCTGTGGTTGCAGCCAAGGCCCTCAGCAGCCGCGAGCTGCTTGGATACGCCTGCCGCCTTGGCTGCCATGGCCGTGGGCTCCACAGGGCAGACGGGAGAGCTAGGCTGCTGTGCAGCTCAGACACCTGCCACGCTGGGAGGGGAGCTCTAAGGCAGCACTGAGGGAGGTGGCACAGACAAACATTTCACCCGAGGCCCCACTCCAGAAGGAAGTGAGTCAGGCCAGGAACAAATATGTACCCAAGGTGCAAATGAGACTGCCCCACCTCCTCCTTTTGCCTTTCACAGGTAATTTGGAAGCTGGGAAACCTCCAGGACCCATTCTGGGCCATTAGCCTAAGAAATCCATTAGGGTCTTCGTCTCTTGGCAAGACCTGCCTGCCTTGCACAGGCCCATTGACTGAGATGAGAAGGTTTGTTTGCAGCTTGAGGCAAAGACTCACCAAGGAACTGGCCACAGGGTTCTGAGCAAGAGGAGGGAAAGTGGTTAGAAGGGTCTCCTCTCCTTCGGGAAAGGTTTGGTTCCAAGTTTTCTAGGAAGGAAAAAAAATCAGAGAGTGGTGATGCACAGAGCAGATTTGGAATAAGCCCAGCTGGAGGTTTTTTCACCTACAACTGCAGGTTTTGGCCTCTGACATGCCTGGGTCTCCATCCCAGCTCCACTAGTAATTAGCCCTGTCACCTCCGGCAAGTTATTTAATCTCTTTTCCCCTTAATTTTTTCATCTGTAAAATGGAAGATCATAGGAGAACAAACCTCAAATGGTTGTTTGGAAGAGGGATGAGACAGTCCTATAATTTGCTTAGCACAGTAAGAGGCATTCAGGAAATGTCAGGTGTCATCATTCCATACAGCCACTCCAGAGAAGCCGAGGAGTCAGAAATCTTAGTCTGAGAAGTGACTTGCTAGCCGCGTGGCCTTGGATGGGCACTTCTCCGTGGGCTCCAGGTTCCTGTGCCTCGTCTGCCCTGGGCATGTGAGCCACAGCGATGAATTTTTGAACTTAGGTGTTGTGGTAGATGGAAAATGGTCCCCTGAAGATACCAGATCCTAATCTTTGGAACCCGTAGATGTTACCTCACTTGGTGAAAAGGTCTTTGTAGATATGATTAAGTTAAAGATCGTGCGGTGGGGAATGTCCTGGCCCTAACTGTGCAGGTGTCCTCCTCAGAGGAGGCAGAGGGAGACTGGACAACAGGCGGAGGAGGGGAGGCCACGTGACGGGACTGGCAGAGACGGGAGAGACCCTGCCCCTGCTGCTCCCTCCCCTGGAGCCTCGGGAGGGAGGGTGGCCCGTAACTGCAGTGATTTGGGACTTCTGGTCTCCAAAACGGTGAGAGAACATGTTTCCATGGTTTTAAGCCACCGCCTTTGTGGTGACTTGTTCCAGCAGCCCTAGGAAACTAACGCAGCGTGCAGAAGAATCCCCTGGAACGTCTGCTTCCAACACTGATTCCCCTACCCACACCCCCCACCCCACAAAAAGAGTTCTGATTCAGGGGTCTGAGGTCAGACCCAGGAAGCTGCAGTTTTCAAGCAACTATCCAGAGGTGATGCCCATCCAGCAGACCGAGGGCCACACTCCAAGTTGCTCTGGGCCTGCCGACCTCTGAGGCCTCCAGCCCTGACCTAAACCAGGGACAGCCCCTGGGTTAAGCACATAGCTAAGTGGGTAGGTCTGAGCGACCAGAAAGAAGGGTGTCCAGAAAAAATGTGGTTTCCCAGGTTTCATCAGAAATTCAAGGCCAAATGACCTTCAGAGGCTCAAGCTGG
This sequence comes from Mirza zaza, assembly GCA_008750895.1. Lineage (NCBI taxonomy): Eukaryota > Metazoa > Chordata > Mammalia > Primates > Cheirogaleidae > Mirza > Mirza zaza. The sequence continues at coordinate 11,565 of VSMD01012090.1, read as the reverse complement.
CATCAGAAGGACTCGCTGTGGCCCCTGCCCCTTGGGCACTCTTCCCTCAGCCCTGCCACACTACTGTCCCCTGATCTGCGTCTGCGCACTATTAAGCAACTCCAGGGTTCACGGCCACGTTTTCACCAGCCCGCAAAGCTGGCCTGGTCTCAATGGGGTGGCCCCATCCTCCCTAAAACCAGAACCAGGACTCATCAGCCCACACACATCCCCTCCGCCACATGGAGTTCCAGGAGAGCCCTAGTGACTGTGGGGGACGGGAAAAGAAACATTTGTGTTTGCTTTTGAATCAGCTACCTGCTTATCTGGCACTTGTGACGGGAGCCGTGCACAGTCTTAGCTCTCCCGGAGTGGGCTCAGCAGGCTCAGACCTGACCTTGTCCTGCCGAGCTCAGGCCCGCCCACCCCAGTGGCTGCCCTGCCCTTAGGGTGAAGAACAAGGGGCGCTGCACGGCCCGCCAGGCCTGCCCCTCTGCCTCCCCCCCACGCCTCTCCTCCCTCCCTGCTCTGCCCTCCTGGCTCTCTTTCTGTTCCTGGGGTGTCATGTTCCTCCCCACTTCAGGGCTTCCCACCTGTGGCGCCCTCCCCCAGAAATATTCTTCTCCCTACCCGGCCCTGCTCATCCTGCAGACCTGGGTGCCCGGGGAAGGCTTTCTGGGCAGCCCCCGCACACTGAGCCGGCGCCGCTCGCTGCTCCCAGAGCACCTGCAAGACCCTGCCCGCACCAATTCCAGCAATCACTCAAGTGAACCTCTCTGCCCCGCCAGGCTCTGATCTCCACAAGGACAATTATCCGTGTTTGCTGTACTCATCACCGTTGTATCCCTGGCTCTTATAAAGTTCCTGGAACATAATAGGGACTCAGTAAATATCTGTTGCATGAATAGACACCCACGGGTGTAAGGTGTACACCAGGTGCGATGACCTGACACCTTCAGGCAGGGTCATCAGTTCATCAGCAAGGACCGCGTGGCACTGTTTTCCCTGGCCTGCTTCCCCCGCACCCCCCGGAGACATCCCCTTAGGCCGACTAAAATGAGCAAGCCCTTCCTCCATCAGTGGCAGAACAGGCGCAGCCGGTAGTTTCCTTCTTCGAAAGGAACTCTTCTGGGTGAGCCATCTCCTTCCCACCACACCTGCCTAGATCACCTCCCTCCCGCATCCAGATGCCGCAAAAACAAACCCTTCCTCATCAAGGCTGGCAGGCCTGAGCCTCTGCAGACAGAGCCCTGGTGTACACAGCCACAAAAAGAACAGCCTGCGGAGTCGGGAAGTCTCCACCTCCCAGCACCTCTGTGAGCAGACAGCAGAGTCTCGTTACCCAGCTGGGCACCCGGGAGGAAGCGGCCCGCGCCCACGGTCTCCGTCCACCCGCACAGACATCTCTCCAGCCTCACGCCTGAGACCCCCGCAAGAGCCAGCGCCAGCTCCCTGCCGGGAAGCCTGAGGACCCATGAAGAGGCAGCTGAGGCTGTGGAGACACATACCTGACACACGCCTGGCATAACGAGAGCACTCCTCAGCAACTGCCCGGGTGAGTAACACTCCCCTCTCTGCGAGCACCAGCCACGCCCGAACACTGAGCTGCATCTGCAGACAGCTGGCTCCTCCTCGGCCAGAAGGGTCAAGGCTGTATCATCCCTCGGCAAGGAAGATAAATCACCCCAGTTGCACCCAAGGGTCCAAGCGTGCTTTTCAGACAATGAAAGTTTGCAAAGCTTGTTGTCTTGCATAACTATAACTTCGAGAAAGGGCTGGGTGAAAGCTGGAAGCAATATTCTCTCTCCTGGGCCTTCTAATTTCAGAATGCTAAGGCAAGCAGGGGTAGAATCCTGTATCAGAGGATTACAGAGCTCTTACACATTGCTGGTGGGAATGCAAAATGCTGCAGCTGTTTTGGAAAATGCTAAACATAGAGTTACAGAGGAACTCCCAGTAACATTCCACTTCAAGGAATTCAAAGAGAATTGAAAACATATGTTCACGCAAAAACCTATACACAAATGCTCAAAGGAGCATTATTTATAATAATCAAAAGTGGAAACAACCTAAATGCCCATCAATGGACAAATGGATAAACAAAATGGGATATACACATGCAATGGAATATTATTCAGCCATAAATGGAGTGAAATACTGTTCCATGCTGCAACATAGGGGAATCTTGAAAACATGCAAATTAAAAGCAGCTAGTCACAAAAGGCCACATAGTGTATGGTTCTAGGTATATGAAATGCCCAGAAGTCCAAACCCATAGAGACAGAAAGTAGATTAATGGTTGCCAGGGGTTGAGCAGAGAGGGCGAGTAGGACTGGCTGCTAAGGTTTCTTTTTGGAATGATAGAAATATTCTGCAATTAGATGGTGTTGCTGGTTGGACAACTAAAAGTCACACTTTAAATATGCACTTTAAAATGGTGACTTCCATGTTATGTCAATTGCTGGACGGGTCAGGGTACGCGGGCTGATACCTGTCCAGGTCTGTGAGGCCACTCGCTGTGTCTTGGGGTCACACGCCGGGCCCTCATCCTGGCAGGAAGTGGCCCAGTCGATCCAGCTGGGAGCCCAGCGGAGATGGACCCTCAGTGGCCAAGCCAGTACGACTGAATAATGTGTTCTTCTGAGTAGAAGTCAAGGTCTGCATCGCACTTTCCCGTCCATGGGTGACTACAGACTCACAGCAAGTCTATACGGTAGATTGCATTGCCAGGCAAACTCGAGCCCAGTTCTGATTTAAACTCCATGCTCTTTCTGTGACACAAGGCCTACACCTGCCAGGGAGGAGCCCTGATCTGGGCAATAGACTGGGAGGTGTGACACCTGAAAGGAAGAAACCCAGAGACTCACTCGGCCCTCCACCTGCAAGCCCTTGCCGGGCAAGCTCCATCTGCAAAACGCACCTGCAAGCTGTCCCCGTGCAGACACTAAGCTGGGCAGCAGCCACTGCTGGTAGAAAGACAAAAGGACAAATGAACACCAGGCCTGCCCACGAGGAACTTCAGTGCCATGGGAAGACAGGGCGTCACTCAAAAGAAGAGCGGTCAATTCTAAAGATGTGGTAAGGAAGGCTTCATGGAGGAGGTGGCATTCCAGTTAGATCTGAAGGATAAGGCACATGAGGGGTGATGATTTTTTTTTTTTTTTGCCATCTTTAAAAATATTTAATCTGTTTTGTGATTTTTTTTATTTCGACATATTATGGGGTACAAATTTTAAGGTTTTAATAAATGCCCTTTCCCCCCTCCCCCCACAAGTCTGGGTTTCCCGCGTGACCAGGAGGTGATGATTTTGAAAGAGGGTAGTGAGAAAAGGGCACTGGAGACAGGGGAGCAGCATGAAGATGGAGGAAACAAAAGCCTGCACATGGTGCTGAAGCAGAACATCAGTGCCCCAGCGTGGCTAGGCCAGGCGGGTGGGGAGAGACAGAGGACAGGATGCTGGGGTCTCACATGACATCCTGGTGGGCGTGGACTTCTCTGTAGTTAGGGGCAGTCGCTAGGAACCAAGCAAGAGCTGGCGACAGCTTCAGGAGGGCAGCAGCAGTGGGGCTGGGCAGGTGGTGAGGGGCATTCCCAAGCTTCCTTCCTCTGAGAGTCCCAGTGGCCCGGGCTGGCAGATCGAGGGTATTGCGATATCCTGTGATATCGTGGGATGCTAAGAAATGCATGACCGGGTCTTCGTCCTCAGTTCCTGGCACAGAGCTCCTAAAACCTTTGCAATTTCCTAAGTGATAAACGTGCTAAGAGCATCTTTTGCTCTAATATTTGGGCTTTGACCCAATACCTGACACATAGCTTCTAAATCCCTGGAATACCCTGGGAGACAGGGGATGCTTTTGCTAAAACTAAGCCATGGTTAGGAGCTTGGAAATTTCAGCCTCATTCCCTTTCTTCCAAGTGAGGGAGAAGAGCTAGAGATTGAGGTGATAATCGATCATGCCAGTGTGATAAAGCCGCCATAAAATTCCCCGAGCTACAGGGTTCAGAGAGCTTCCAGGCCGCTGAGCACATGCAGGGAGGCATGCCCAGAGCGCGCACGGAAGCTCGGCACGCCTGTCCCCACAGGTTGCCCTGTGCCTCTCTCCGTCTGGCTGTTCCTGAATTGTGCCCTTTTATAATAAACCCATAATCTAGTAAGGAAACACTTCCTGAGTTCTGTGAGCTAGTTTAGGAAATGATTGAACGTAAGAAGGGGGTCACGGGAGCCTCCAACCTGTAACCAAATGAGAGAAGCTGTGCGACGCGCTACTTGCGCCTGGACTCTGAAGTGGGGGCAGTCCTGCAGGACGGAGCCCTCCGCCGTGCTGACTCCGGTCACTCAGTGTCAGCTCTGAGTTCCCTGGCAGGACACCCAGCAGGTGTCGGAGCTTTGGTCCGTGCGGGGAAGCGCACCCGTGTGCGCCAGCAGCGACGCGCTATGAATGGAGGACAAAGCCAGCGCTTCCCTGCGCCTCTGAGCGCGGCGCTCGGCGGACCCCAGCCTCGCCCACCCGGGGAGCTGGCACAGTTCAGGAACTCGTGTGCTGAGTAAATAGGGAAGACTCTGTGATTTCTTCTGAAAGAAAACTGCTTCTTAGAAGAGAGGCGGCAGGCGGCCGGAGGCGCCGGAGCCAGTCTGTGGCAGGAGGCACGGACGCACGAACCGCGCACCGCGGCCCTTCGCAAGCTGGCCAGCCGGCGTGTCAGGCGCGCCCTGAGGTTGCTCTTGTTGGGCACGAGCCAGACTGTGTCACACATGTCCCGCCTCGGTCCCTGTGCCCAGCGGCCACGGCGTGCCTGCAGCACGGGCTCTCTCCTCCTCTGCCGGAGCGCTCCCTGTAGCACACAGACTGCCTGTGATTTCTGACTTAAAAAGTGTAAGTCTCCCTTGGCTGCATACCTCTGCACCCTCTCTCCCTTTCTTTTTACAACAGCATTTCATGAGAGTGGTGAGCATACCCACCAGCTCTAATCTCTCTCCTGCCACCCTCCCGGCAGGTTTTGGGGGAAAAACCACTGGCCGATGCCCGGGAGATGCCGCCATATCTGGTGGGCAATGCTCAGACTCCACGCTCCTTGAGCTGTAAGTAGCAAATGGGACATGGTCAGTGCTCTTTCCTCCCAGTAACAGACAGGGGGGAAGAACTTCAGGAGGGATGTTGTTGGGCAGGTGAGAGGGGATAAGATGTAGGGCCCAAGGGGAGAGGCTGGCCTGAGCTGGGAGCGCAGGAAGTCCTTCCCTGGTCATGGGGAGGAGGCGGCTGCAGTGTGAGGGTAGATGTCACGGCGGGTCCTTGGGAACTTCTGTTTCGATTGCTCTGACTGTTCTCATGGAAATAGGAATGAAGGACATTAGGTAAGAGTGAAAATGGGCGGAGGCTCTGGAAGTTTGAGAGAGAGAGAAGATCTGAAATGAGTGGCCCAAGAAGATGGACAAGAGACATAACGCTGCCAGGCAGCAGTAGAGGGCCGGTTGAGTTAGTGATCCTCAGTTTAATGTAAAACAAATCAACCTATGTATTAATATTTATCTAGTACTGCTATCAAACTTTCCAAAACTTAGGGGTCTAAAACAACAAATATGTATTATCTTACAATCTCTATGGGTAAGGAATTCAGGAGTAGCTCAGCCTCTGGGTCTTTCATGAAGCTGCATCTTTCCTGAGACCCCAGCTGGGACTGCAGAACCAACGGCTCAGCTGTGTGGAGAGGACCTACTGTGACATGGCTCGCTCACATGGCTGTGGGCAGGAGGCCTCAGTTCCTCATTACACGGGTCCTTGCGGGCTGCCTGAGTGTCCCCATGACAGGGCAGCTGACTTCCTCCAAAACAAGTGGTCCGAAAAACCAGAGAGGAAACTGCAGTGTCTTTTATGACCTCACCTCTGAAGTTGCACATTCACTTTGAATTCATTCTAGTCATTAGAAGCCAGTTGCTATGTCTAGCCCACCCACTCGCAAAAAAAAAAAAAGGAAAAAAAAGGATTTAGTTCCAAAAAAAAAAAAAAAAAAGGATTAGTTCTTAAAGTAAGAAATAGCAAATCATTTGTGGGCATATGTTTAAACCACAGCCTTATTGTGTGTGACCAGACACGGGTCAGGCATGGAGTAGACAGAAAGTTGATTTAAACAAGGTTATGGACCGGTGAGAACAGGAAATCCAATAAGCAGAGCCCTGATGGTGCCAGGCCTCCCAAAATCGAAAATGAATCCTGCTGGCTGCTGGCTGCGTAGAGCTCCAGCAGCCTCAGCACCAGGACTTGTGGGTGCTTACGCTGTCCCCGTCACTCCCCCGTCAGCAGCACCTAGTTCAGCCCTGCTTCCCACCGGCCTCCTCGGACTACTCGCTGCTTTTGCTCCAGAACAGCCTGGCCTTGCCTGTGGCCCGTCACAGACTCTGCAGCTCCGACCGCCTCATGACTGGTCCCACTGCTAACAAGCAAATGACTCCTTTGTTTCTCAGTCCAAATTCCCAAGAGAGAACATGTAGTTGGCCCAGCTACCTTCTTGAGCCCGACCACACAGGTCCTATGTCCCTGACCAAGCTAAGGAATTAGGTGCTGGGACACAGGGCGTCTGCATTCCGCCCATGGCCCTGCAGCGTCATGGAGTGTCCATGCGCACGGGCCCTGGTGCGCTGCCCGGGCGGCCGGGCCTCTCTCCCTGCGGGGGGCCTCACCCCTCAGCATGTCGGAGACCCTTAGCCAGCAGTCCCAGAAACCAGACGTGGCTCTCTAACTGGGGACATATACCCCCCCAGGGCGTCTGGTGATATAATGGAGCATAAATATGACATATTATCTTGGACTATCAGTTTTATTCAAAGATTTTTTGGTAAGAATTTATTTAAGTTTTTAATAAGAAACGTACATAGGCAGCTGCCAGACTCCATTTTCTTTTTTCTGTCTTTTTTTTTTTTTTTTTTTTTTTTTTTGAGGCAGAGTCTCACTCTGTTGCCCGGGCTAGGGTACTGTGTCGTCAGCCTAGCTCACAGCAACCTCAAACTCCTGGGCTCAAGTGATCCTCCTGCCTCAGCCTCCCGAGTAGCTGGGACTACAGGCATGCACTACCATGCCTGGCCAATTTTTTCTATATATTTTTAGTTGGCCAATTAATTTCTTTCTATTTTTAGTAGAGACGGGGTCTCGCTCTTGCTCAGGCTGGTTTTGAACTCCTGACCTCGAGCAATCCTCCCACCTCGGCCTCCCAGAGTGCTAGGATTACAGGCGTGAGCCACCACACCCGGCCCAGACTCCATTTTCAAGGAGTACACATTGCTCTTCTCCAAGGACAGAGTCTTCCTCTTCCCTTTTTAGTGGGGAAATTTTGAATGTCAAAAATATAACACATAGATACAAATATATGAAGTAAAACCCATTAAAAAAGGAAAGATAAACACAAAGGTCAGAAGGGTGGTCCCTTCCATCAGGAAGGGCAGAAGACAGAACAGGGGAGGAAATGTAGAGAGATCTGAGTTCTAGGTAATGTTCTAGCTCTTGGGTGAGGTGGTGGATACATAGGAGTTCATTATACTATTAATAATAAATTAAAGAAATTGAAGAAAGCCATGCGTTGACTAATAATGAGAATGTCCGAATCAAGGATTATAATTAATCCAATTTTGAGATTAACAGTAAAAAGTAAATTCCCACAGCAGGTAGAGAGGGAGATATTTGTGGGTTGAGAATCCTGCCCCAGGAGCCTCAGATCTGCCCAGCCTGGTCCCACAGCAGCCCTGGGGTGGAATCAGGAGGAGGAAGGTGTCCACAGCCCCCAGGGGACGTCCTTGCAGAGGGGCTGTAGGCTGCACTTGGAAAGAGCGTTTCCCATCCCCAGTTCCCCAATCGCTAGGACAAAGAGAACACTGATTCTCCACTGGGTTATCAAGGCAGAGGAAGAAAAAATGTGAATAGGTTCTTATTAGACTCCAATTTACAAGGAACTTTTAAGGAATGCCCCTAAGCTGAGGCTGTCATAGCCAGATGGTAACTTGGGATTATCGTAGCAATTTCTCAAGGTTGACTCCAAAACATTGCTCGGGCCCTTCCTATGGCTGCCCTTTGAACATGTGTCCTGTCCAGTCTCTCTCCTAACCCCCTTGGGTCGCCTCGCCCCTCTCCACCCCACAGCCACCATGACTGATGCAAGTTATCCACCCCTTCTAGCCTGGGTCGCAGCGACAGCCTTCCAGACTTCTCAGATCGCTCCGACTCCACAGTCTGATCCTGTGCCTTGAAGCAGCAGCCCCAACCTATCTGGCACCAGGGACCAGTTTCAAAGAAGACAATGTTTCCACAGCCCCGGTGGGGTGGTTTCAGGATGATTAAGCGCATGGCATTTATTACATTTGCAGCCGCTCCCCAGCGCAGGCATCACCGCCCCAGCTCCACCTCCGATCAGGAGGCATCAGATTCTCAGGAGCGCATCCTAGGTCCCCCGCACCCGCAGTTTACAGCAGGGTTCCCGCTCCTGTGGGATCTGATGCCGCGGCCGCAGTGCTGCCAGCAACGGGGAGCAGCTGTAAATGCTCCTCCCACTGTGCAGCGGCCTGATTCCTAATAGGCCACGGACCAGTACCGCTCCAGGGCCTGGGGGTTGGGGAACCATAGACTTGAAGTACTTCCGTGCCCTTCACGTTGCCTTCAAGATGTGCAGTTCCTTGGCACATTCCCACAACCTTCAGCATCTGGCTGTCCCAGCCCCATCACCGTCACCTGTCAGCCCACGCCTCCTCCGTGCAGAACTAACATGGGACGTCCCCCCAAACTCACAATGCCTTCTCACACCTCCATCCTCCCACTGACGCAAGGACAGGCACTCTGTTGTCCCCTGCTTAGCCATGACTCATCTTTCTGGATTAAGTTCAAGTATCACTCCTCCAGAAAGTCTCTCAAGGTAAAGGCCATTCAGTGTGTCACACTGAATTGTAACCATTAGTTGGCTTCTCAGTTCCAAATCTTCTCCCCTCCTCCCATTAGAGTTGACATGCCTTGCACGCAGGGACTGTATTTTCATCTCTATGTCTCTATGCCCCTTATCTCTAACCCCTTTCTGTAACCCAGTCCCTGGCACACATTAGGTGTTCAATGCATACTCAATGACTTAATAACTAGCTATTAATAAATATACAAGTCATGTTCAAGCTTTGTATCTCACACCCTTGGACACAAGAGACAAGAGTATGATTAAGCCCAGGATGGGTATAATTGGAAGAAGTTAAGTACACACATATCTTGAGGACTCACTGCATGTGTGATTCTCCAAAAATATTTACAAGTACAAATTAAGAAGAGTTTAGAGAGATGCTAACAGTAACTAGAGAAAATAGTATCTTAGCTGCAGTCAATGAGAGCGCATGACCAAGATTCCACATATTTGAATTCCGTCCTCTGCTCTGCCACATTCTCCGGTCACCTGGAGAAGTCACTCTAATCCTGGGTCTTCCTTTGCTTATCTGACACGGGGGATGTGGGAGGCCCCGAACACAGTCCTGCCGTGTACTCTAATCACATTTCCATGGAGACGACAGGCTGCTAGGCAAGCTGAGCACAGCCATCAGCCCCAGAGCTGGCCCCGCCTGGCCGGGGAACAGCGGGGGCTCCCAGCAGATACCACGCACGCACGAATGCACACACTTCCAGCCCCAGCTGAGCCCTTCACACGCACCATCTCCCGTTTCTGCAACAACACTGTGCCACTATCATCAATCACGTTCTACACAGGAGGAAACTGAGTTTCATCCACAGTTCCTCAGCAGCAGAACCAGGATTGGAATCCAGGTTTGGGTTAGCTAAAAACCCACGTGCTTATCCAAGACACCATATTGGCACTGGTTAAAGTGACATCACCTTATGACATGTAGAATGCACCCAGGGACTTGAACTGGTGGAGGCTGCCTTCTTGTCACTGACAGATCTCCCACAGGGGCTGCTGGGATCCCGCTGCCAGTCCCATGTGAGACGCTCCCTCGCCTTCCAGCAGCGGGCGGCAAAGGCGGAAGGCACTGGAGACAGCCCTGCTCCTCACTGCAGCCAGCACAGCCCCGGACGTGGCCTCTCCACCCAGCTGAGGTCCCAGCCAGCTGAGATGAACGGCAAGCAGCAGCAGCAGGCATGCGTGTTGAAAGGTATCAAAGCCAAGGTGCTGGAGCTCCAGCAGCCGCTGGTCTCTGCTGCCACCTAGAAGTCTGTTTCCTCCCAGCAGGCCTTGTGGGCTCATTTAGAACCTCGTGCTGGGTATAACATCCAAGTAATACCCCTCTCCTCTTGCACTCCTCAGAGGATGGCTGCCAGCTGACTTTTCTGAAAACACTTATAAAGTACATTTTAAACATTTTTAAATGACTAGGGATTCTAAAAATTGATAAAGAGAAAGAACCACATGTTTATCCTGCCTTTCCTGTTTGGGCTGTATTTTAGGGTAATTAAATAGTTGATAAAGCAACAGTTTTCCTGAGAACTGCAGCTACTAGAACAAGTGATAGAAGAATTACCACCTTGCAGCCCTTCATTGTTCATGAAACAATGAATCTAGGCAGGTGTCACCAATGGGTGCCAACACAATTAGATCACAGGCTAATGAGGAACTTTATAATGGACAGCTGAGGCTGAAACACCTAAGCACACTTATCAATCTGTGCCTCTCTGCATGGGAGATTACTGCCTTCTCATGCGATATAAAGTTGTGTACAGAACAGGCCCTCCTGTGAAGAATTCTGTCTTCTCCCAAAAATGAACTGAATCTAATCAAACCTTTAGATCGTATTTATTGCCAGTTTAGAGAAAACAGAAGATTAACCACTTTGGTACCAGCGTCGACTGTAGTGGACAGCCACAGAGGAACGCGCACAGCGACTTTAGCTGACAGCTGTGATATGACTTTTCTAATTTTTCATTTATCAAAATAAAATTGTGAACATTTAAAAATAACGTAATGAAAACATATATGTGTATGTTACCTATTCTGACTGACACGACAAGCGAAGCTGCCTGTAAAGGAAAACCAGCTGTCAGTGCTTTCAGGCTTTCCTCGTCACCCGAGCGCACAGCACGGCCGCGGACGGGACGGCTGCGGGGACGCTGCGCGCCGGGAGCGCCGCCGCCGTGGTTAAGCAGGGTTTCTTAATCTTTGCATTATTGACACTTTGGGCTGGATAACCACTAAAAGAAGAGTACAACAACATATAACTAAACAACCTAATTATAAAATAGAATAATAAAAAAATCCAGGCCGGGCGCAGTGGCTCACGCCTGTAATCCCAGCACTCTGGGAGGCCGAGGCGGGCGGATTGCTCAAGGTCAGGAGTTCAAAACCAGCCTGAGCAAGACCCCGTCTCTACTATAAAAAAATAGAAAGAAATTAATTGGCCAACTAATATATATATATTAAAAAAAAAAAAGCCGGGCATGGTGGCACATGCCTGTAGTCCCAGCTATTTGGGAGGCTGAGGCAGGAGGATTGCTTGAGCCCAGGAGTTTGAGGTTGCTGTGAGTGAGGCTGATGCCACGGCACTCACTCTAGCCTGGGCAACAAAGCGAGACTCTGTCTCAAAAAAAAAAAAAAAATCCAAAAGAAAGCAAAAAAAGAGA
>VSMD01012089.1:0-23407 GCA_008750895.1 Mirza zaza | reverse complement strand
TGGGAGGCCGAGGTGGGCGGATCATTTGAGCTCAGGAGTTTGAGACCAGCCTGAGCAAGAGCGAGACCCCATCTCTACTATAAATAGAAAGAAATTAATTGGCCAACTAATATATATAGAAAAAATTAGCCGGGCATGGTGGCACATGCCTGTAGTCCCAGCTACTTGGGAGGCTGAGGCAGCAGGATTGCTTGAGCCCAGGAGTTTGAGGTTGCTGTGAGCTAGGCTGACGCCACGGCACTCACTCTAGCCAGGGCAATAAAGTGAGACTCTGTCTCAAAAAAAAAAAAAAGAAGAAAGCTCTGCACGTGTTGTGGGCTTTCTCCCCGCCCTGTGCTGGGTCATGTGTTCTCATCATCCGTGAAGGAGCCACTTGACTTCTGGGCCACTGTGCGGAGGGAGCCTCGAAGCCTGGGGCCTCACTGAGCCCGAGGGTGGGTCCGATGGGGCTGGAGCAGGGCCAGGGGCTTTGTGGACCACATGGTTAGTCTAAATTGCCGAACTTGGTGTTTGAATTGGAAAAGCAGCCGTGGCCAGTACGTCGGTGAATAGATGTGGCTGTGTTCCAGAATGCTTGCTTTACAGAAAGAGCTGGACACAGGGTCTGGCCCAAGGCCATGGTGGCTGAGCCCACGTGGAAAGCTTCACCTCCTGGCTTTGCTGCTTGGTGCATGTGTGACCTTGACCAGAATGTCCCTGAACCTGTGCCCTTTTCCGATGGGGGCTGACGGTGCTGTTGGTGATGCTGGAATGAGCTGGTTCAGCAGCTGGCTCGCTGCCTCAATGGGGCGCGTGCTCAGTAGATACCAAACGTGCATCTACCTTATAACTGCAGCATACGTGTGTGTTTCAGTTTGTTAGCAAAGTAAACTAACTTTTGTCCTGATTCTTGGGTCATGTGGTATGCAAATTCTCACTTTGGTAGGGCAACTGTTGCCAACCGTCTCCACATAAGCGGGTCTTATGAACTGTGTCGCAGGCTGCCGACTCTATGTCCTTTCTTCACAGTGATCGATTGTGTCAAAAGCCTCCGCCTATGGCTGGGGTTTGTGGGTGGCTTCCTAGGGGACCCAGGGCTGGGGTGGGCAGTGGACCTGTAGGGGCTTGGACAGCTTGAGGCTACAGTTCCCTCCAAGAGCTGAGTGTCCCTTTGTTGGCTCTCAGGTTGGGTGGGTGGCTTTCTCCTTAGTGCCTGCAATGGGAGGAGGTGAAGAGCCGTGCTACTGTTTGGTGTATAATACTGTGTTTTTGGACCATGTTCCAGTCAGCTGTTGGCCATGAGTACCAGTCAAAACTTTCCAAGCACTGCTCGCAAGTCGATTCTGTGCGGGGCTTCGGAGGCAAGTTCGGCGTGCAAATGGACAGAGTGGATCAGGTGAGCATGTGCGGGGGGCAGGCAGTTGGGAAAGGGGATGTCTCCGCAGAGCAGAGCTGCCATCTGCATGACATGCTGCTGCTGCTGTGCATGTCCTCTGGGCCACATGCAGTAGCACACAGGTGCACTCCGACTCCCCTGGACTACGTGGGGGCCACCAGACCCAGGGACTCCAGGGCCCTTCCCCTCCTTGGATGCTCTGGGAGCCTAGGCCACTGGGTGAGGAAGCAGGACAGCGACGTGTTTGCTGTAGCGGTCCATCTGGTCACTCTTCTCTGAGTGCCCCCGGTCCTGGACAGCCTTAGATTTGTCCAAAAATGTGCCAGTGGGGACCAGCTCTGCCCTCCTTTCCCACGTGTGTCGCTGTGACAAGGTGACGGTCAGAGCCTGTGCTGTGGAGCGTGATGCACACTGGGTGTCCTGGGCTCAGGCTTAGCATCCAGATGTGGCTGTTCCAGGCCTGAGCCTGTTCTCGGATTCTCTTCAGCTCGGGGCTGTCAGCCCCTTTGTTTTCTAATGAAATAGGGTCCTGGAATGAGCCACTACAAGCAGCAGACCTGGACAGACCTCAGTCTGCGTTTGGCTTTGCGACACATTAGCTGTGTTCTGAATTAACGTGTGTATGATGTGGCAGTGATGATACCTACCTCATGGGTCCGTGTGCAAAGTGGGTGTGACAGTGTGTTCGCCCGTGTTGGCGCCTGGCCTGCGGGCAGCGTACACGGTAGCTGTTCCTGTTCTGCTTGCTGAATTAACATTTTTTCTTAGCATGGCTTATTGAAAAGCGAGTTTATGTGTGGCATAGGGAATAGTTCCAGATTGGCGTTGTGTGGCTGAAATGAATCAACTGAGCACACTCTGCAGCAGTGTGCTGGGAGGGCAGGTCACCGTGGGGACAGCTTGGCCTATGTAGCTCACTGGGCTTTCTGGAATGTTTTGGGGCACATAAACTCAAAGCACCAGAGCTTTTGCATTAATTTCACTTGCGTTTGGCTCAGGAAACCACAGGCCAGAAATAACATTGTGTTTTTAAAAATTTCATGTATGTTATGAACTTAGAGGGATTGTTTTAGAGACATTTAAAAATGCATTGTCCTGTCTTTCTTTGTCTTTTGGTAACCACAGTCTGCCGTGGGCTTCGAATACCAGGGGAAGACCGAGAAGCACGCATCCCAGAAAGGTGAGGCATGGAAGGTGCAGAAAGCACCTGTGGTCGGCTGGGCCTTAGAGCCACAGTCACCTGGAGCCTGTTTCTCGGGTGGGTGGGCCGTGGCCACAGCAAGGACTCTCTCTCCTTTAAGTTTCTGGGTTGCCAGGAAACCATAAGATGGGTATGTTCCCATAGCGCAGTGCGGCACCCATGGAGCCCTGGCATCTGGCGTCATGGCGCGCCTCCCACCTGCAGCAGAAGCCGCCCTCCCTCCATCTGGGCAGCGCTGCTCTTAGAAAAGTTATCACTCTGGCTTGGGTGGCAAAATACTGCCTTCTCTCCCAAGGATAGAAACCAGAGTTGTTAAATTCTTGTTTTCATTGTAAAGGTACAATCTGATCTTACCACGGTGGTAATGAATCTTTATTATGTCATATTAGTCTCTAAAGCCGTTTTTAAAGGATGAAAGCATATCGCTTTCTGAAAGTCCTCTGTGTGTTGTTTGCAAGCTTCGTTAATTCTGCCTCTCGTGTGTCATCACGTAATCCAGGACACAAGCTCTCAGCGCTCAAACAGTGCAGGTGTAGTCTTGGTGTTGGTAGCTGCCACTGGGCGTGGGGGAAGAGTTGGGGCTTTTCTGTAAAGTGTCAGCTGCAGAGCTTTCTTTGTACTCTAACCTGTACTTAAACAGTTAACGTTCAAGTGGGCCCGGGGCTTCATCCCTGCCAATGCGAAGGGCCTGCCCTGCACCAGTGGAAAGGGACCAGTGCTCCTTCGTGCACATTGTCACCTGTGTGGAACAGTGGGTGGCTTGTGCGTTTTTAAAATGTGTTTGATGTCTCTGGGAGTTGCAGTTCCCAGACGCCTCTGTTTTGCGTAATTTAACAAAACGGGGCGATCGAGTTGGTCCTCAGCCTCAAATGCTGACTGCCGCCCTGTCTCCTCAGACTACTCGAGTGGCTTTGGTGGCAAATATGGCGTGCAGGCTGACCGTGTGGACAAGAGTGCTGTGGGCTTCGACTACCAGGGCAAGACGGAGAAGCATGAATCACAGAGAGGTATGGGGGCACTGCCCGGTCTTTGCTCATGTGTTTGCAAACACGAAGGGATTTACTCCCCCATGTAAGCTGGGTTACGCTCATTGTGTATAAATGCTTTTATTTATTTATTCTTTTTACTTAAACTGATTTGGTGTTCATATCAGAATATATGGACTTTTCCTGTTTTTAATGGCTGCTCATCCCCCCTCCCCCACGAAGATTCTGTAGTCTATTTAAGCATTCCTCTTTTGAATGTGCAGTTAAGGTTATTTCCACTTTTTTGATGTTAAAAGTTGAATACAGTGAATATTCTCCTACCTGTGTCTTATACATGAGTTAATGTTCGGAAGAATCAATTCCTAGAAATGGAATTGCTGGGTCAAAGCATAGTGAATTTGCAGTTTTGAGAGATACTGCCACGTCCTCAGAGGCTGTGCTGCTCTGTCCCTTCACCACACGACATACCCTGTGAACGAACGGTCACTTGAAGAGCCTTTCTTGGAGCTGCAGCGGTTGTGACCTCTTGGTTCCCCTGCGCCGTTTGTTTTCTTTGGCCTACACCTTTACATTTTTAAAAATAGCAGCCAACATTTGAAAACTGAGAGCTTCAGTATTTAAAAGTCCAGGTTTCTTTTTAAAAAACACCACTGAAAGTTCTGGCCACGCGGGCTTGACATTTCCCCGAGGAAAGCGCCAGTAGGCCTGGGGCAGCTCAGCCTGGAATCCACTGTGAGGCTCCCCCGGCCCATGCTGTGGCGAGTTAGTTTGCTCTGCTTTCTCTTCTCTCTCTTCCCGGGGAGTGAACCGTCCTCCTTTGCCAGTCTGTGCAGGGCGCGGCAGGGCCTTAGTGGGTGGCGTGCAGGGAAGCTGTGCAGGTACGTCTCCAGGGAGTCCGGGCACTCAGGCCCAGGTGCCGAGGCAGGTTCAGGCTCCTCTGGTGCCTCGGCCCTTCCCTCCTGGGACTTGATCTCTGGGTTCTACACCATTAAAGGTCAAGGAGAGAGTCAGGCTTTATTGTCAAAATAGCGTGCTAAATGACTCCATTCTGCATAGAACGATGTTTCTGGAAGTTTCACTGTGCGCATCCTATTTCCCGGGGGACCCTTCCCGGCACCCTGCTGCTCTGGGTCATCCTCATCCGAGAAGCCCTGTTACAGTGACCGACGCCTGCTGTCTCTCGGGGTGAAGGATGATGCTGCAGTTATTAATCTGCTATCTTTGCCACTCTGTATTATTACACATAAGTAGTACCCTTGAATACTGTCCAGGTTGCTCAGTGATCTTACAGTGAGCCGGACTTTTATTTTTTAAATTAGCGGTAAAAGTATTTTCTTAAAGACTGCTAAGACCCTAGCATGTTGACTGATTTTGTTGCTCATTTTTAAATGGTACTTTTTTTTGTTTCATTTTAGATTACTCTAAAGGTTTTGGTGGCAAATATGGTATCGACAAGGACAAAGTGGACAAGAGTGCCGTTGGCTTTGAGTATCAGGGGAAGACCGAGAAGCACGAATCCCAGAAAGGTGTCTTCAGTTTTATGTCATTCTCCAGCTAGCAGCTATTAACGTGACAGGTGTTAGCCAGAATAGAAAAGGAAAACAACCCTTAAAGTAGATATCTCTTTTTAATTAAGTATTCAACTTTAACACAGCAAATCCAGAAACATAGCTGTGCAATAAGAAGTCAAATGTTTACACTTCCGTTGGCTGGCAGACCCAGCAGAGTTGCTTATTACAGTGGCCATGCACTGCACGTCTGTGTTGTCAGTGTTGAGACAGTGCTGCCTCTCAGTGCTGGCAGAAGCTGCATGCATTGGAGCTGCTTCTGGGGGTGGGGTCCCCATCTGTGTCTAGTCACAGTACTGAGATTCTAGGCTTGTTTCCTGGCCACTGCACGGAGGCCCTCTTACTGGATGTTACCTGAAGCTTCACCAAAGATCCAGGAAGGAAAGGATAGATTTAGTGAGTTGTGTGTATTTAACTGCATTGAAACATACTTTCTACCTGTAACCCAGGCTTCCAGTTACTGATAGATTGTGGCCTTTTATGTGCATGTAGACTATGTGAAAGGGTTCGGAGGAAAATTTGGTGTGCAGACAGACAGACAAGACAAATGTGCCCTTGGCTGGGATCACCAGGAGAAATTACAGCTGCATGAATCCCAAAAAGGTACATTCACTTTGACTACTCGTACTCAAGATCAGTTTGGAAGTGTGTTTTCATTCATTCCTAGGTCAATTGATGTGTGTTGTGTTTGCTTTGTTGTCACAGTGTTGTGCTTCATTGTTTGAAGTTGTCCTGTGCCTTCTACAGTGTCAGAAACCCCTCAGCTAGCGTGGGGGTGACCCCTGCTCTCTCACACAGGAGGCCCGCAGGGCTGCGCCATAGGGGATGGGTTTACCTGGGGTCAGGAGACTCGGGCCAGCGCCTGCAGCACTCTCTGCCACGCTGTTTATTTCCTGCCCTCAGAGTATGGCACAAAAGCTACAGTGTCCTGGCCCATGGTTTCTTGTTTGTAAAGTGGCAGGAGACTCTTCCTTGTGGGACCCTGTCCTGGGAGAGGGAGTCTGAGGGGACTGAAAACCTTTCAGTGTAACTCAGACCTAAGCCAGGGGTCAGGCACACCCATCCTTGAAGCCAGCACAGCAGGGTGGGGGCTCACCTGTGTGGCTGTGTCTGACGCGTGTGTCTCTATACAGATGTGGGGGTGTGTTCTCTTTCTGCGTGGGTAGGACCCTAGCAACGACCCTCCAGCATGGAGTGGCTTTACTGAATCATTTAAAATACAGTGCTTAGCCTGTTTCGGATCATGGCTGAAGTGTTCAGATTTTAAGTTTGTTCTTCAACCTTAACCTTCAAAGCCAACTTCTGACTGTGAGGCTGGGAGCGGCCCTAAACTTTAAGGCCCTAAACTCAGCAGAGCTCTTGCTTTCTAGAAACAATGTATTTGATCATTGCCATGCTCAGACAGTTCTAACCCAGCTTGTGTTTCCTCTCTTGGTTGTTTTCTCCACTGTCGCTTGTGGACTTTCAGATTATAAGACTGGTTTCGGAGGCAAATTTGGTGTTCAGTCCGAGAGGCAGGACTCCTCTGCTGTGGGGTTTGATTACAAGGAGAAGCTGGCCAAGCACGAGTCCCAGCAAGGCACAGTCGCCCCCCAGCCTCCACCCTCCCCCCTTTGAGTGCAGCCACTTCTAGCACAGACTTCAGGGTCACCATCAGAGCCTGCAACACAGTGTTCTTAAGTCACCAACTGTATGCTGCCAGGGCTGCCGGGTGTAGTAAACCCACTTTTGTGTTAGGTGTATACCTTGGGAATTTTCCGTCTTTCCCATGCACTTTTTCCCTTATGGCCTTTACGATTTGTATTTGGTAAAACGTGGCAGTTAGTCTGCAAGTTTTATCATTCTAACCCCATGACATGTCCAATTTCTGGAATGGGGTGTCTCTGATCTGCTCGTGACCGTGGCTGCTGTGAGTCATTGAGTCACTGAGATGAGGAGAGACCTGTTTGGTTAAACCAAACCACTGACCTGCAGAGCCGAGGCTGATGGCAGGGAGGGCCAGGAGACAGGCACGTTCCGTGTGGTTTCTGTGTTGCATTTGTGGTGGTGTTTTTGCCCAGGGACGGGTTTTTTTTTTTATTTGTTTGGATGTGTTTGGTGACATTGTCTACATGTAGTATCCCCACACGGAGCCATGCAGTATGGACACAAAGCCAGCCAGTGCAGTTTTCCTTAGAGCAGTTGTTCCATTACCTTCAAGATTCGGAGGTGGTTATTAGAGCCTGGACACATAATTGGAGCAGCGGGAGTCCCCAGCCTTACAGGGCAGGCTTAGGCTTTGAGCCCGCAGTGTTAGAAGCACACGGCAGCTCTCTGCCGTGGGAAGGTAAACACACGTGGGGAGGGTCCCTTGAGCTGCATGGAGGAGGCCATTGGATCTCTGTGGCATTACCGCTGCATGACAGTGTGACTTTCATGTGGATCTGTGTTGCTGCTACAGAAGTATTTGGCTGGCAGAATTTCCACATGGATTTTTTTTTTCTTTCAAAAAGCAAGAGAACAAACTGCGATTGAGCCTCTTTTTAGCGCTCAGTCGCGCAGGAGCACAGGAATCATGAGAATAAGCCCGTGCTGGTGCGGAAGACTGTGCTATTGAAGTGGCGCGTTGCAAAGGCCTGTCCCATGCCCTTCCCTCAGCTTAGTCCCCCTGCCTGCTGCCCGACACCCCCTGCTCCTCAGGAGAATGCCCACGCATGCCACAGGCCTGCGCTCTGCCTCTCGCCCGCCTGCGTGCCCAGGGCCGGTGTCACGTGCGAAACTTGCCTTGCCAGTAAAGACAGCGTTGGCGGTCCTCGTTTCTTTCCGCGCCGGGTGCTCTCTCTTGGGCTGTTTCTGGTCTGTCTGCATGCATCGGCGTCAGCCCCATGCCTATCCTCAATCTCAGAGTAAAGGTTGTGTTTTGCCACATTGCAGACTACTCCAAAGGATTCGGGGGAAAATACGGGGTGCAGAAGGATCGGATGGACAAGGTAAATATTTCAGATCCGGGGTTAAGTATTTTCTGCCAAGTTCTGGCATTTATGGAACTCTTGGTATGTCAGCCTGGGGTCTCCTGGATGTTGTGTGGCCCACGGTTCTGGAAGTATACCCAGTGGCCGGGCGCACACTGTTCCTATCACAGATGGTCCTGTGCTCCTTGGGGCTGTCACCGTCCCTCTTCCCCGGCCACAGCACAGTGATGAGTGGCTGGGCCGCCATTGGGACCCAGGTGTTTAACGTGAGTGCCTCAGAGGCATGTGGTCAGTTGAACATCAAATCAGATTGGAAACTGCGTTCTCTGGTCATATCAGGCACATTGCAGGGAGCCATATTGTGGTTGGTGGCTGCGGTCTATGGACAGCGCAGATCTCAGCCGTTAGTGTTCTCATGGCAGGTCTGAGGGACACCACCAGCCCGGGGCTGCTGTTTTAACCACCGAAAGATGTTCCTATGGAAACATTTTGCTCTCCCATCGGGGATTCCTTCATTTATCTTTTCACTTTTGGCTGGTTTCGTAGCCTTGGTGAGTCAGTGTTAAGCATATGAAATGATTGTTTTTTTTTCCATCCGTAATCCAACGCTTTAAAAAATATTAGAGTTATCATTAGACTGTATATGGGTTATCCAGACTGCCGGTGTGACGAGCCGTGCCTGCTGTCTGTCTTGTGTTGCGTCTAGCTGTACAGACTCGAGCCGTGCTGTGCCCACTCCTATGCGTGCGTGGCCTGGGGTCACAGGCGGCAGGGCTGTCCTCACAGGGCTCTGCTGCCATTGGGCTCTCTGCTAACTTCACAGACAGTGTTGCCCATGGACTCTCCCCGCGGCCAGGGCTCCTGACATGGGTCCTGGGGGTTCGGGGGGGGGGGGGCAGGAAGCTGGGCTGAGGGGTGTGGGGAGCGATAGCCTGACTCAGTCCTGAGGGTGGGTGGGGCCCAGTTAGGACAGATTCTGAAGGCCCAGGCTGCAGAACTCAGAGGGGTGAGGGGCTCAATGGTCCCTTGGAGAGCCCCGCACAGCACAGAAGGCTTTGTGCTGAATGAGGTGATGTGAGCGGCCCTGGAAGGGGTCAGCGGGCAAGGGACACTAGCGGGAGCCCCTGGTCAGTGAGCAGACTGGATCATGGGCATGGCCTGGGCCGGATGTGGGTGTAAGGAGAGAAGATCAGATACCAGAGGTGCCCAGGTGCAGACCGGCAGGGCTTGGTGTTAGGCTTCGAGGGGAGCAGGGAGAGAGGAGTCAGGGTGACTTGAGGTGGACATGGGGCAGCTGCTAAGGAACTTGGGAGGAGGGACTTGGGTGAGTCTGCATATGGCCAGCATGTAGACAGAGCTGGGACAGCAGGGAGAGCGTGCAGAGTGGGGGGCTCCGGGGCTGCACCCTCATGATGCTAGTGATCAGATGGTCAGGGGAGACTGGGCAAAGGGATCCAACAAGGGGGAAAGGGCTCAGGGAGGTGGCCTGGAACGGGTGGAGGGAAGGAGCTGTTTGGGTGAGTCAGAGGTTATGACTTTGCGGCGGAAGTTGAGGAAGTGTCTATATCGTGGGTGTCTGTGGTCGGAGTTGATGGTAATGACATTGACCGCTGACCTCATAAAGACAGGGAAGGAAGTCTGTGAGGGGCCACCTTCAGTGTTGGGAGGAGGTTTGCTATTTGTTGTGGTCTGCCTCCATCCATGCTGTGAGGCCAGTCCTCTACAGCGGTCCCTGCAGGGGTGTGCCGGCAGGTGCAGGATCGGAGAGGCCGGTGGCCTTGCCTTCGGATGGGTGTGAGCAACTCAAGGGCCTGGACGTGTCTGACAGGGACCCAGGTGCTAGCTGCGCGGAGGGCTGGTGCGGGGAGAGGGAAGGCAGCAGGGTCAGAGCAGAGGAGGCCCGAGAGGCAGGCGAGCCTCTGGGCAGACTGTCCTGGTCAGGAGGGGCCTGGGTGATGGGGCTGCTGCAGTTTCTGAGCCCTAAATGTTCTGGTCAGAAGTAATGAGTTGTAGGACACAACTGAGGACGGCTGTCGGTTTCTAAGACTCCTGCTGGTCTGCGTCTACATCGGCTGGTAAGTGGCAGGCCATGGCCCCACACAGCAAGCAGGTATGACTGTGCTTGCTGGGCAGCGGGGGATCAGTCCAACAGAGGCCCACGTGTGTCCCGAGTGTCCTTCCAGGCACTAAGTTTCAAGGCCCCTCTCGGTGGTGAGGGAGGGGAAGGCTCGAGGAAGTACTCAGGACGGATTTGTTGATGGAGCAGCTGGAGAGAGAGAGAGGTAGTTTTTATTCTCGCGCTGACGCATGGTCACCAGCAGGTGTGTGTGGTAATGTTTGTCATGCCTCAGTTGCTTTGCGGAGTGGAGAGGTGGAGATGAGGGTGCTGGGCTGTCTGGTTGGGTCTCATGGAAGATCCGGGAGGCCCTTGCGTCAGGTAAGAGCCATCTCGGGCCATGATGGAAAGAGAAAAGTACCTTCCTGATTCTTTCTCCTATTTCCACAGAATGCGTCGACCTTTGAGGATGTCGCCAAGGTGTCCCCTGCTTACCAGAAGACGGTGCCTGTTGAAGCTGGTGAGTCTTAGCAGACCCCCAGAAGCACTGCGTGGTTTTTCCAGGAAGAAAGTCCACGCTGTGTGGTTTTTCTGCACAGGAAAGTGCCGAGGGGAAAGGGATAGTTTATGAAAGGGAGCCAGGAGCAGACGGGGCGTTCCTGGAGAAGGTGGTTGTTGTTGCATATTTTGGGGAAAGAAATGGATAATCCTTTTGACGAAGATGCTCTTTGCTCCTGGAGAGATGAAGGGACATCTGCAGGCACAGCATTGTGGGGCTGTTTCAGTGGGGTCTGTTTGGAGGGGCACTTCCCAAGTCAGAGAGGGGTAAGTGCACACCTGCACTGCCGATGACAGGGTTCTGGGAGCAGCTCAGGCACACCCACTGCTCCCTGAGCCAAGCATCCATGGCCATGACCGGAGGAAGGTGTTGTGACATCTGTGCCAGACAACAGGAGACGTCTGCTCTTCTTCACACTGTGGGCCGTTGACCAGGCAGCTCGAAATCCATCCTTTCAGGTGTCTGCTGGGCTCACGTGGAATCAGAGATGGGCCACGCCCTGAAGAGAGAATCGTTTAGTTGGGGAAAACATGAAACATGGTAGCAAATGCTAAATTCAAAATAGGAAGCTGAGAGCCTCTGCACCGTGGGTGCCCTGATCTGAGAGTCTCAGGGCTTGTGGGCCTAGGACACTCACACACACAAAAGTTAGTGAGGGCCTCGGAGAGCTTTTGTTGATGTCAGTTATATTTGTTGATATCTACTGTAGTAGATATTAGAGGAAAGTTTTAAATTAATTTATTTGAAAAATAAGAAAAGTATATACATGACACTTTTAATGAAAAAACGATTACATATTTCAAAATAACAGAAGAGTGGCAATTTTTTACCTTTTATAAATCTCTTGAATAGATGGCTTGAATTCTTTTTTTTTTTTTTTTTTTTTTATTTTTGAGACAGAGTCTCACTTTATTGCCCAGGCTAGAGTGAGTGCCGTGGCGTCAGCCTAGCTCACAGCAACCTCAAACTCCTGGGCTCAAGCAATCCTGCTGCCTCAGCCTCCCAAGTAGCTGGGACTACAGGCATGTGCCACCATGCCCGGCTAATTTTTGCTATATATATTAGTTGGCCAATTAATATCTTTCTATTTATAGTAGAGATGGGGTCTCGCTCTTGCTCAGGCTGGTCTCGAACTCCTGAGCTCAAACGATCCGCCCACCTCGGCCTCCCAGAGAGCTAGGATTACAGGCTTGAGCCACCACGCCCGGCCTGGCTTGAATTCTTGTATCTGAGGATCTCATGCCTGTGGTCCCAGCTACTCGGGAGGCTGAGGCAGGAGGATCGCCTGAGTCCAGGAGTTTAAGGTTGCAGTAAGCTGTGATGGCACCGCTGTATTCCTGGGCGACAGAGCGAGACCCTGTTTCTGAATGAATGAATGAATGAATGAATGTTTTCCAGATTCAAGTTTTATAATAATTCTCTGTCCTACCAAGCACGTAGCACGCTGTGATGGGCACAGAGGGCTGGCTTTGGGTAGGCAGACTGAACAGTAGCTTAGAGAACCTTTTCCTTCTCAGTGGGGGCGACTGGGGTGGGTTCTAGGTGTTCTGAGGCCTAGAGAGGTGTCCTCTCTTTTCTCCTCCCTCTGTAGTGTCCAGCAAAACCAGTAACATCAGGGCGAACTTTGAAAACCTCGCTAAGGAGAAAGAACAGGAGGACAGACGGAAGGCAGAAGCTGAGCGAGCCCAGCGGATGGCTAAGGAGAGGCAGGAGCAGGAAGAGGCCCGTAGGAAGCTAGAGGTGCGTGAAGAGGGTCCCCGCCGTGCTCTCGACCGCAGACCTGCGCCAAGGGGGTGGGGGCTCTGGGGCTGCGCTTAATCTTTCCTGGGCAGGCCAGAAGGTTTTCACTGGGGAGTGTGTTTAACTCCCATTTGAGGCTCTCCTGCAAGTTAGGAGCTGCACATATGGTCTCTGGCCTGGCCGATCCAGCCCCTGGAGACAGCCAGCTGCACTGCCCTGTCCATGACTGTCACTGGGGAACACTGGCATGCATCCATGTGTGCTTGCCCCTAGCCTGGGTGGCTGGCCACTGGGAAGGCATTTCCTTGTGCCTCGCTGGGTGTGGGAGGGGCTGCGAATCGAGCCCACGGGATACAGCTGTGCTGGTGAAGCTACCACGTGTAATCCCGCAGCCAGGGGCCTCTGCTCTGTGGCTGGCGGGCCCGGGTGTCCGGAAGCCAGTGCTTCTCCTGCCCAGACCGGGCCCTGCCCCTCCAGGGGCACACATGGGACACGCTGGTACCGCTGGTATTCCCCACGAGGGGGGATTTACGACGGTTCTGGTGGGTGTGTGGGTCAGGGATGGGCACAGATGCCAAGAAGTGTGCTGGGGTCTCCAGCCCTTGCACAGTGTTCTTTTCAGTAAGACTGGCGCCGCTGTGGCCGTCCCCGTCAGGGCCCGCTGCAGAGGGAGCATCGGGAGCGTCTGCGGTGGCCAGATGGGGCTCAGACCCTGCTTCTGCCGGCCCAGCTGTGTGGTGCTGAGCGTGCCGCCTCACCTCTTGTGGGCCTCCGCTTCCTCTGTGGTGGCAGGCAGGCTGTCAGTGTGTGTTTCCTGTTGCTGCTCTGTTAAATCACAGACGTGGTGGCTTGAAACCACACACAGGTTCCCTCACAGGTCCGGAGGTGGACGTCCTAAATGATGCTGGCAGGGTTGTGTTTGTTCTGGGGGCTCTTGTGGCCCCTCCCCGTGTCCCTCCAGCCTCCGCTCTCTCAGCGTGGCTGCCCTGCCTCTCTCACTCCTCCCCCTTACCAGGACCTAGAGATCACATCAGGTCCACACAGACAGTCCAGGAATCCCCCATCTCAGAATCCTTCACTTTATCACGTCTGCAGTCCCTTTGGCCATGGAAGGCCACGTGTTCACAGGATCTGTAGCTTTGGGGGCCATTATTCTGCCTACCACAGTCCACCCTTTGGTGGGCCCCCAAATTCATGTTCATCCCACATGCAAAACATAGTCACCCTTTTAAGAGGTCCTAAATGTCTCAGCCTGTGGCAGCATCAGCTTAAAGGCCTGAAGTCATCTCTACCACGCAGATCAGGTACTGCTGGGGGCTCAGCGTCACAGCTCGGTGACAGCACTGGTGCGTTCCCGACCACACTCTGCCACTCTGGCTGTGGGCCACTATGGTCCTCTTCCTTGAGGCTGTTGGCTGACTGCATGACCTCCCCTTCAGACTGCACCTGCCCTCAGGTCCCCTGCGTGCTCAGCCTTGGTGCTCGGTGTCTCTGCTCCTTCACCCGGGAGGGTGCCCAGAGCTGGGGCCGAGCCTTCCCCAACTCAGCGGGACTCTTGTCGCTGCCGTGCAGTGTGGTGGCATCCTGACGGCCGTTTGTTTTCACTGCCAGGAGCAAGCCCGAGCCAAAGCGCACATGCCGCCTGCGTCCCCTGCCCCCCAGCCGGCCGAGGAGAGGCGGCCTCCGAGCCCCGTCTATGAGGTGGGTGTCTCCATCTGGTCTCCCGTGAGTCTCCGACTGGTCTGAGACAGGTTTCCTTCGTGTAGAAGAAGCCTTGCTGGGCCGTGCAGAGGGGGAGGGCATGGCCTCTCCTCTCCGTTCTGTGCCGGGGAGAGGGGTGGCTGCCAGTGTCTCCAGGGCGGGGGCTCTCCTCACCGCTGTCCGAGGGGTAGTCTTTCAGGCCACGTGCCACCCTTCGCCCTCCATGGCCCTGGAGCAAGCCCCCCCCCCCACCACTGTCCTTCCTCATCTGCTGCTGTCTGGCTGCCTCTCACACGGTCCCTGTGAGGCCACCTGCTGCCACCTCATGAGAACGGTTGGTCTTGCTTTCTGCCTTGTAGGATGCTGGCCACGTTCCCTTCTGGAAATCCCGTCCTCCCTGGGTAGCAAGATGCTGCCCCGACACGGTCCCACTCCCACGGCTGCTGCTCTTCAGCCCCCACTCCACCCTCCCTACCTCCTGAGGGAGCGTTCTCCAGATGCCACCTGGCCCTTCTCGGTGTGGGCATTGGTGTGCAGTGACTCCCTCACATGTGTCCCCAGTGTTCTTTCCTCATACCTGAGTGACTAAACTGACCGCCTGAAGTCTAGTGTCCCCAGGCTCTGAGACCCCCTCCCCATGGGAGCAGCTGCCCCAACGACCACCCCGTGACCACGTCCAGCTGGGCCTGGCCCCTCCTCTGCAGCCTCTGTCCTGGTCCACACAGTTGTCGTCTCTCACCTGGGAGTCAGTGATTAGCAGGGGACACCAGCTGAAGTCCTGAGGAGGTCCTTGAGCCCATGGAAACTGTGGAGGTGGGCAGGGCCAGGGCCTGGCCCCCAGCTGGGCTGTGGTCTCGTCCCCTTTCTCAGCTCTCACTGCTGTGCCCTCTGCCTATGCTTTATCCCGCCAGACCCCAGGTGGATGCGGCCATGGCCTCATAGCTTGTCATTAGTGATAAGAGGCCTTGCGCTGTCTGGCCGGCACTGAACTGAGAAGTTGGTCCTTTGGCGAGCAGGCCAGTGACACGCAGTCCCTGGTGGGTAGGGGGCCCCCGTGATAGGGATGCTGATGTTGGAAGGTCGCAGCTCAGCCTGGGCTGCCACACTGTGACCTGGCCTCCAGCCTGCAGCCTCTTCCCTCTGCATCCAGGGCCATCTTACCCAAGGGATGCTCTGACCCTGTTGCTGCCTTGCAGTTAACCCTGCTGCAGTCCCCAGTGCCTGCCCTGGGGGTGGCGGCGGTCTCCTTGGTCTTGCAGCAGCTCTTTCTGCCTGGTTACACCCATAGACAGCCAGCTCTTGGCCACTGCCTCTTGTAGAAGCCCTGTGTGTGCAGATCTGGGCTGTCTGCTGTGCTTTCTCTAACCCTTGGAGGGTCCTTCCCGTAGCCTCTGGTGGGAACGCTAGTCCTATTGGAGATTGGCAGGCAGATCAGAATGTCCTCGGGGCTCAGAAGTTAACCGGGGTGTAAGTGGAGAGGTATTTATTTCTAGAGAACCTTTGCATTTGAATTCGGCTCTTTGCACAGAGGGTTTGGCTCGAACAGATCCCGTGTGCAGGCTCGACTGCTCAGGCAGGGCTGGGGTGACATGGAAAAGCTGCTGTCAGGTGTGGGGCGGGCAGTGCAGGGCAGGAAGGCTGGTGGCCTCAGTGATCTGAAAAAAGAAAGCGCCATATCTAACCCAAGAGACTGTCACCCACAGGCCACAGCACAGGAGGGGGCATGGCTCCTGCTAGGTGGCGTGGGCTGTCTTCTGTTACTACAGGGCTGGGGAAGGTTGGGCTGTGCGGGAGGCCCGGATCCTCCAGGAGGAGATGGTACTGGGACTCTGAGCACGCGTTTCGGTGTTGAAAATCCAGGCATGCTCAGTGAGCTTGTGGGTTGGCCTCCTCGTCCCATGTCTGTTTCCTCCGTCCTCGCTGGGGCTGGGAGATGGTCCGTGTGTTTCTGTTGGCGGGGGCAGCGCGGTTGCTGCTTTGTAGAGGCCAGCACGGGCCGCACGAAACGTCCATTTGCCACTTCCCCAGGACGCAGCTTCATTCAAGGCAGAGCCGAGCTACAGAGGCCCTGAGAGCGGGAGGGAGCTGGAGCCTGTGTACAGCGTGGAGGCTGCCGACTATCAGGAGGCCGGCAGCCCGCAGGGCCTGGCCTACGCCCCAGAGGCCGTCTACGAAAGCACAGAGGCCCCCGGCCACTACCCAGCAGGTACTGGGGGTCCCACATTCCAGTGCCCTTCCTGGGGTGGGGTTTATCCCGAGCTGCCTGTGGGTCCCCCGTGAAGAGTGTTCATTCATTCGCCTGCCCCGCCTCTGCTGCGTCCACAGGGCCTCTGCCCTGGGGTGGGGGGGTGCTCCAGACAAGCTGGGGCAGTGGGTGGGGGTCAGAGGAAGGCACAATGCTGCTCTCCTGCGTCCTCAGACAGAGGAGTCTGCAGAAAGCTGGGATATCCAGAGGGCTTTAAGGTCTTCCATACGCTTTGAAGGTTTTATAGCTATTTCAGGCACAGAGACACTAAAATCAGTCTTGTTTTATTTTTAAAAGTGAGGTTTCATTTCATATATTTAGGCTTAATGTAAGCACTGCATCCCACTTGGAGTGCTGTGAAAGTGGGTAGCAGAGAGGGTTAGCTGCTCCTGGCTCTGAGAAGGTGTGTCAGGGCAGGGCCTTCTACCTTCCTCCTCAGTGTGACCAGGGCTCCCTCAGATCACTTTCCATGACAAAGGCCCCTAAGGATGCTGAGTTCTCCCGCTGTAGGAGTTACATGGCGAGGATGGCTGCGGTACCTACCAGGGCACCTTAGTCACTGGAGTTCTGGGAACCTGCCCTGAAAGCTGGAGACCTTTTCCTGTTTCTAGAAGGTGCCTCGGAGTAGAGCTGGCTCACACTGCAGTTTCTTTCCTGACCGGTTCCCCCACCCATAGTCGTAGCAAGCGTCATCTACAAAAACATTAAGACGGGCAAGTGCACGGGTGGGACTTGAGCCGCGCTCAGGCCATCTGTCTGCTTGCAGAGGAGAACGCCTACGACGAGTACGAGAACGACCTGGGCATCACGGCCATCGCCCTCTACGACTACCAGGCCGGTGAGCTGCGCGGAGTTGGGGCTGCCGCACACTCCCTGCGCGTCTTCTAGGGACTTATGAGAATCGACTTTTGGTGCATTATTATGATTTTTAGAAGTAATTTGTGGGAATAGTCTCAGGATTATTTATGGAAAAGTTGCAAGTGCAGTGCCAAGAGCTCCCCTCTCTCACCTAGTCCAATTCCGTCCTCCTCCACACACACGCACCCCTGTTACCTGTAGTCTTTCCCTGAACCCTTGGGGAGGTGCAGGGCTGCTCCTCCGCCCCTAAACACCCCGCCTGCACTGCCTGGGACCAAGGCCACCACCCCACAGGAGCCCACCCCACCCTCCTGGTCAGGAGGCTGGCCCAGGTGCCACGGTGTTGTCTTGCCCCCGCCAGTCCCCTCCTCCTGCCTTTTGAGGCCCTGGCAGTTTAGAAGGGCAGCCTCACGTCCTGCGCTGGGCTGCGAGCTAGTGGCAGGAGGGCCAGGGAAGCATACGCCTCTCCCTGCGGCTCACGTTGGCTCCACAGCGTCTCCCCTTTTGTCCCAGCCCATTGCGTGATCCGCAGAGTCGCTCCTGACCCTCCGCAGCAGACAAGTGTCCGTGGGTGGTTCGGGATGCACCATCCTGCCATCCTGCCAGACTGCATCGGCCACCCTGATGGTGGCCTTCCTGCCACGTCCCTCCTCACGCCATCCCGGCTGGAGGAGCTTCCCCTGCCATCTGTATCCCTTTCACACGCGCATTCATTCACGCACTTGTGGGTCCTGGGACATTTCAGCACCTGTGTACTTTGGAAAATGCTGTGGCTTCATCCTGCCACCTCCCATCCCGGCCTGTCACCTCTGGCTTCTCTCTAGGTGGCCCCTTTTCGTATTTGTAAGAACCCTTAGCTGTGTGTGGTGGTGCATGCCTGTAATCCCAGCACTTTGGGAGGTAGGGGGACAATTTGAGACCAGCCTAGGTGACATAATGAGACCCTGTGCCTACAAAAAATATATATATATTGTCAGCTGGGTGTGGTGGCACATGCCTGTAGTCCTACTTGGGAGGTTGCCCATGTGCTGTGATGAGGCCACTGCACTCCAGTATGCGCAACGGAGCAAGACCCTGCCTCTTAAAAAGCCTCTCCAGCTGTCCCTGCACCCGCCTCACACACACCCAGGCCGTCCTTGGTGGGTAGGGACACCCACCTCCTCTCCGCTGCCAGGAAGGGGGGCATGGGTGGGGAGCAGAATTGCTGTGGCAGAAACCCGCCCGTGAGGAAGTGAGTGCAGGTCGGGGCAGGGATTTATTAGACTGACTGCTGAATCTTTGTCACCGCCTGGCTCTGTCGCCGGAGCTGCGCTTCTGGCCGACCAGGGTGCATGCATTTCACCGCCTTTCTCTTTGCCCTTTTCCCCCAGCGGGCGACGACGAGATCTCCTTTGACCCCGACGACATCATCACCAACATAGAGATGATTGACGACGGCTGGTGGCGCGGGGTGTGCAAGGGCAGGTACGGGCTCTTCCCGGCCAACTATGTGGAGCTGCGGCAGTAGGTGGCGCCCACCGTCTCACACTACACACGGCCTTCCTCGGTCTTCGGTTCTCAGTCCTCGGTTGATTTTTTTTGTTTTTGTGGTTCTTTTTCTTTTCTTTTTTTTTGGTTTGTTTTATTTTTGGATGGTGGGGAGGGGAATATACATATTGCTTTTATATTTAATACTTTTGCTGATGCTTTTGAAAATGTTTATGCCACAGAATTTGCTAATATATTGTAATCATGTTCCTTAGGAGGACTTTGGTAATTGTTTTTATGCATTTAAGGTATTTCCTTTTTTGCCAAATTGACTGTCACGTGCAGCCACTTCAGGGGCCTTTAGTTCTCAGTAGCGCGTGTCCTCGTGGGCAGCTGCGATTGCCCAGGACAGACACGAGCTCTTCCAGGTCAGTGTCTGCGGCTGTCAGGCAGGAATGGCTGTCGGGTGAGGGGTCTCTGGGGTCCCCGTGTCTGGAGGAAGGGGGCAGGGGCTGTGGGAGTGAGACTGGAGGTGCCCTGCCAGGAAGGAGGGGTAACCCTACGCGTGTCATGCTGTGACAGCCCAGGGACCCCACCACTCTCCCGTTGCAGTGGCTCGGCTGGTCCTTGTCTCTACCCCTACCCACCACCCGTGTCCCCATTGGGGCTGCCGTGGGGCCTGTGCCCTGCCTCGCAGTGGCTCTGAGTCTTCACACACCCCTCCCTTGGCCACCTCCAGATCATGGCCCACAGCGACAGGCTCTGGGGCCTTACTGGTGAGGTTGCAGCTCGTGCTGGGCTTGGCTTGCTGGCACGAGGCTCGAGTCTGGACCGTCACTTGAACAGTCTCTGGGCAGCCTGGGATGGCGTGTGTCCGTTGTATGGCAAACCAGCCATGCAGCTGTGGGAAGGCAGGTGCCTTCTATGTTGTAAACTGCCAGAAACATCCTTCCCATCAAAGGGGTTGTGCTGTTTTTGCCAAAATATGTTCAATTACTGTAAAAGTTGATCAATTGACAGCTAAAAATAAGTGCAAATGAGTGAGTGTTCCTACCCAGGGTGCCCTGTGGCAGTTCTGGACACTGCTGTCCCTGGGCACTGTGGCCACTTGCTGCCGGGGAAACGCATCTCCCTCCCAAGAAAGCAGGGGCTGGACCAATCTGATCATGCACAGTCTGGTGGACAGTGTGTCTTTCCAAAAGATCATGTAGAAATGTCTCAGGTATTCGGGACATTTAGTGATTGTAATGCACGTGTTTTCTTCCCTGAAGTGCATTTCTGCATAATCCTTGCTTTACCACAATTAGGTTGGGTTTTATATGCAACTTAATGTATCTGAATTCCTGTAGCACACCTCATAGATATGATTTTTTTAAATTAAATACTCAGAATAAACTTTTTTTTGATCCACTTGCTTGATTTGTTTTGGTCTTTGGTTACTCTGCCCTGCAGCTGAAGATGCCGCGTGGAGGCCAGCGCTCTCCCCAGCCCCGCGGGGCAGACCCTCCTGTCATTGCGCCTGCCACGCGCATTCTGCTTTAGTTCTAGACCAGCTGCAGACTCCTTTGAAAGGGCATGCTCATTAAAACGCACGTTTTGTAAGGTAAAATGTATTTACTCTCTGATCATCAATATTTTGGACAAAAATTCCAAGCAGAATAGGAAATTAGGTGCTTAAAAGTCATTTCTGAAGTACAGTTCTCACCGTAAATGCTGGGCTGACTGTGATGTAGCTGAAGGTCTTATTTTCCTCAGAGGCACAGCAAGTTAAAGTCTAGGGGGATGGTGGCACTGAGCAGAGAGCTGGCCGGCTCGGGGCCTCACACCTGGACAGGGAAGCTGCGGGAAGGCCAACTTCCATAACACAGGCCAGGTCTTTGGAGCCCCCGAGATGGGGCAGAGGGGCCTCGTGCTTCCGCCACCTGGCTGGACTCAGCTCTGTGGTACCCGTGGTGATATGTGCGCCTTTCATGGGCAGCTCCCAGACAGTGTGGTAGAACAATTTGAAACTTCAGGAAGAATTCCTGTCACCATCCCTGAAAGAAATGGGGGGGGGGGGGCGAAGCAAATCCCAGACATGGCAAACTAGGGCATGCTTCCCAGTTATGGGAAGGGGCGTCGCCCGCGGCCGCCATAAGGCGATGGTAGGGCAGGCCTAAAACCCCAGGTCCCAGCTCTGGCCACTTCCCTTCCTAAGCTTTGTCAGGTCCTCCTTGACACCCTGCTGCCCTGTGTCCTGCTGGTCCTCTCTGGCACCCAGGACCATGTGTGGTGGCCGCCTTCTCCCTGTCCTCTGGGGTCCCTACAGCCCTCCAGGTGGTCCAGGTGCCAGAGCAGCCTCCAGCCCCTGAGCAGCCTGGCTTTGGCCCGTGCCAAGGGAGCGTCCCAGACCTTCCACTCAGCCCTCTCTCTCTGGGGACCAGAGTGGTGTTGACTTTTTGTTTCTAAGCTGAAACTGGAGGACTGTCTGTAATCCCAGGGGTATGGTAGTGTTTTTCTTACAAATCAGGGATTAACAAATTGTCACTGGCTCTCCTATTCTACCCCCAGGTCTGCTCCCCACACATCCCTACCTGCCCTGATCTGGAGGGAGGTAACAGGTGGCTTCCATGGCATCACCTGGATATGCCTGCAGGGGCTGGGAACAGGGCCCTGGAGAGCCTGGTTCCAGTTCACACCCGCTGCCTGTCGGGCCTTCCCACCAGCCTTCAGTTGTGCTGACACGCCCCCTGGCACCCTTTGCAGCCTAGGTGGTGACAGGCTGTCCCCCAGTGTTCCCGGGCACTGCATCCTCCCTTTAGCTGTCATTGCCTTCAGCTTTTCGAACGCCCCCTTGCCAGCTCTGCTCACGTGATCCAAACCTGGTAAGGCCCTAATCTCCCATGACATTGCAGGCACAGGTCCTGTACTTGGGGGTTGGGGGCCCAGCAAGGAGGCCGAGACCACACGTGGTTACAGAGGGTGCAAGGACCTGTCTGCTGGGTGAGAGGCTGCAGTCACCTGCGGGGAGGCCAGTCCTGAAAGACTGGGGCAAGGAGGTTTCTGCACAAGGGGAAGGGCGGGTGGAGGTGGATAGGGTCGAGGAGCCAGGATGCAGGGTCCAACAAAGGAATGGGGTTGTGCAGAAAGGTTCCCCACTGGCCCACTGTTTGCCCAGTGTGGGACTGGAGAGGGCTGGGCGTGGTGGGGCTCAGCAGGAATCAGATATGTCTTTAGGTGGGTCTGTGTTCCTGTTGTCTTGGTGACGAAGCACGGTCTGGCAGCCTGTGCACCTGTAGTCACCCACCTTAACCTAGCCGCTTTTCTTTTAGCTGTGGCTGTTTTAAAATCAACCGACCAACACTTCTGTCTCAAGGTCAGATTCAGACCCAGGGCCCCGCTGGCCTGAGGGACAACCCAGCTGCCCGGCTCACTGGGCAGCAGTTTGCCTTCAGACCCCTGGAACGTGGAGGTCAGAGGGTGGACGTGCTTTTCTCTATGGATCCCAGACGTGGAGAATGATATCGGGGCACACAAGAAGCAGTGGTCGCCAAGGAGCATTGCATTGCTGCGGCCACTTTGGGCAGCTCAGAAGCATGCACAGAATGGAGAGGGCTTCCTGCCTGGAAGATCTGCTTGCCGGTGCTTTAGCCCAAGACGTCCAGAGAGGTGCCCACATGGTTTTAACTAAGCACACATATAGGTGCTGGGCCCTGGAGGTCAAATGTGGAATGAGGGAGGTGGTTCTGCCCTGGGGGAGGCGACACAGGAAATACGTGATTCCACCGTTGTGTCTACTTCCAACCAAGGAGAAGAGAAAGTTCTGAAAGGAGAGCAGGGAGATCTGAGAATATGGCCAGGGTCGGCCAGGGAACTCTGCTCGGAGGAGAGGCCTCTCCCCGTTGTCTCCCCTCCCTGCAGACGTGCTGCGGAGGGCGGGCACTGTCTGTCATGCCTGCTATGCCTTGCCCGTCTTCAGCTCCACCTCCTCCTCTGCAAATGATGAAATAACCCTCTTTCTAGTTGGATGCTTGCAGGAGTCATTCTACCTACTTGTATTTGAAATTTATTGCCAGGATACACCTTAAAAATTTCATGGACCAAGTCAAGTGTATATTAGCAATATACTTAAGTAATTTATACTTATTTTGCCTGAAACTTTAGGATTCCCTCATCTTTTGATCTCAGTGCTGTTTTTTTTTTTTTTTTTTGAGACAGAGTCTCACTCTGTTGCCTAGGCCAGAGTGCCGTGGCGTCAGCGTAGCTCACAGTAACCTCAAACTCATGGGCTCAAGCAATCCAACTGCTTCCGTCTCCCGAGTAGCTGGGACTACAGGCATGCGCCACCATGCCTGGCTAATTTTTTCTATATATATCTTTAGTTGGCCAATTAATTTCTTTCTATTTATAGTAGAGACGGGTCTCGCTCTTGCTCAGGCTGGTTTCGAACTACTGACCTCGAGCAGTCCGCCCGCCTCAGCCTCCCAGAGTGCTAGGATTACAGGCGTGAGCCACTGCAGCTGGCCATGATTAACAGAATTCTTTATCCTAGCTTAAAACATTCCAGGCCTTGGCCGGGCGCGGTGGCTCACGCCTGTAATCCTAGCTCTCTGGGAGGCCGAGGTGGGCGGATTATTTGAGCTCAGGAGTTCGAGACCAGCCTGAGCAAGAGCGAGACCCCATCTCTACTATAAATAGAAAGAAATTAATTGGCCAACTAA